>NDXB01019806.1:11872-30578 GCA_002631895.1 Agapornis roseicollis | reverse complement strand
TTCTTTTAAAAAAAAAAAAAAAAAAAAAGGTTTTTTTTCTTTGTTTTTGACCATTCAATAAAGATAGTGACAAGTGGTTCTTTAAACAGTGGCTGGTCTGTATTAAAAAGGTTTTATTGCAATTATACAGAAGTTAGAGCAATTTTAGAAATACATAAAGCTTCAAATGGTTAAAGTCAGTTTTCCTCCATGCTATTAAGGCAACTGGGTGCAACATCTCTTTAGTCGTAACATGAACAGAAATTGGACATTTTACTAGCCATGGATTAAACAAAGTAGAAAAAACTAGATCACAGAGGTAAACTGGCAGAACAGAATGCAGCTTTTTCTTTAGCTAATTAAAATAGACACCAATAAAATGTAACTGTTAGAAAAATACAGAAATAACAGGTGAAAATTTATCTGAACCAAAGACATTTTAAATCTGAGTATCTAAATTTAAGTGCTGCAGACTGAAAGGAAGAAGCTAAGGTATTCAGCACAACTGAAATACAAAAAGAGAATAGGCAACCCAATAATGTAAGAGCAATCTAGCCTTCTTCCTTCTCAGTCTAGCTGAGAAGTAGAACTAGATAAGGAAATTGTGGTTTTGCCTCCATATGTAGCTGAAAGATTGGTTTCAGTGGCATATGGCCAGTCTTGGGTTGCCCAGAGATTAAATTTCACATTGGGTTTGATAAAAAAAAAACGAAAATACTTTCATAGTTTTAAGTGAATTTACTGATCAACTGTAAAGGTTGCTCTTAAGTATCATTAAATGGATGTTTCTACTTAAAAATAGCGAGTTGTTGAAACATTAAAGTCAGCTTTTCAAATTAGAACTAGAACTAAATAGACTATTTTTAAAGCATAAAATTAATGGCAAAATATAACCAAGTACTTTATTAATAGTCTGCCTACCCCAAATAACTACATATACAAGTTTTAGCACTATAATGTTTTCCTTGGAAATGATTACTCCTCAGTCTTCGCATCAGTATAATACATACCACCCCCATTTAATTCTGCACTTAAGGAGAATCTATTCCTCAAATTGTTTTGCTGTAAACTGAGTAATCAAAGCACTTGGTGGCTACTTTTAACAGGTAAAAAAAAAAAGAACAAACCCAAAACAATCCTCCATGTAACAGGCAAAGAAAAAATCCCACCAATGACTGTCATTAAAACGAGTGTTTTAAAAAATACAATAGTTCAAATTAACTAATTTTCCTTTAAAGTTAACTATTAACTTATTTTTCTTAGGTACAACACTAAGGCCCAAGCAGAAACATTGGAAATTTAATACATACAGTGAATTCTCAAAAGCAATATAATACTCCCTTTTCAAAATTTATCTGTGCCTTTGAATCCTCTCAACCCTTTTGGGTATTGACTAGTTATTCTATGGAGCAGTTGAGTTAGCATCCATTCTCTTCAAGTATGGGCTGTGATTTTTTTAAGCTTTATTTAAGCTTGCAGGCAACTTTTGGATTTTCATTTCCACAGGCACTTTTGTCACAAAAATATCTCCTTGTCAAAAAAATACTGGAATTATTGTAAAGTTCTGAGTTAGAGCAGTGCAGTGACAAACATGTTTCTGTTACTCACATCAGATGCTAATGCTAAAGACCTGCTTTCAGCCAAGTACGCTTCACGTGCTCGTGAACATTTTGTTTGGTCAGGGCACTTAAAAATACAGCATCTATCTCAATATTTCTGTAAGGACAGCACTTCTTTGGTAAATAAATAAATAAAAAAAAAAAAGAACAAACAAACCAAAAACCAACCATTTGTTTCTAAAGCATCTAGTAATGAAAAAATAGTAAAACTTGTATTTCAATGTGGCTTAGAACTGTTATGGATGACCTTGTTCTTACCTTTGGATCTTCCAAGTGTTCTACTGTTAAAACAAGCATTGAGACAAGTAGCAAGACACAATGTAAGCTACCACTACTAGATGATCCATCTTCACTCAACAAAAACCGAGCCATCCCTGCTTTTATCTGCACAGTGCAATTGTTTCTGCTTTAAATTAAGTTACTTTAGACCTGGAATATTCTTTGCACAGTCACAGAATCTCCATAAACTAGATCCTGGAGATGTGATTCAAGAGAACTTACTCCAGTATATGAAAGGTAACAGTTTAGCGACCAGGACCTTAAGGTGTAACTACTTCAGGGAGTGCTGCTGTGTTCCAGGGTGCACCCTTGTACATGCACTTCACTTGCTCACCAGCGCATGCCTGGACATGGCACCTGCTCTGCATGTTCCTATGTCCCCATCAATTAAAAGCATCATACTTAGAGCTGGCTATAGTAGCACTTCAAAATGCATTACAGGCAGACACTTTTACAGCTGCAAGCTGAGGTAATAAGGGGCTTAGAAGGTAGAACAACTAAAGGCTTTGTATTCTCCATGGAGGAAAAGTGTAGATACTGCTGCCCAAAGATGCCTTTTGAAAAGATTTGGAAATGCATTGTTCTTCACTATATACAATTTAAATATTAACCAAATGGAGGGTTGAGGGGAGGGCACAACAGTATCTTCTGCACCAGAATGCATAAGGTAGTTTTTCATCCTAAGAGGAGGTTGCTTGTAAACAAAGTTAGAAAATTACTTTGCTGGTTTATAGCATAAATAATCCTAGTTTAACATGCTTTCATGTGTTTTTATGTCCTACTATGAGCAGCCTTAGTAATTATGTCAAGTTTCACTTCTGCTCCCTACGTACGGTTATCTGGTCATGTTCTGTCACAAGTTTGGGGATTTTTTTAGGAAATTTCAGCAAATCATAGCTCTACATTGCAGAATCAGTGTTTTCCTAATACAGTGTTTTCCATTTCACATCCTCTTGTCTCTCCAAGGCACCAAACAATGATGAAGTCAGAGAACTATTTTGGTTTTCTTAAAAAGCAAAACAAACAAACAAACAAACAAAAAAAAAACACAACAAAAAAAAAAATACAAAACAACCAAGCAACCAAAAAGCACCACAAAAGGCACACACCAAACAAAACTATGAGCCTATGCCTTGATCCTATCCAATATAATTCTTGGATTTTCTGAGTTTCAGATTAGCTATCCTAAGCGTGTATGAAAGTTTTATCTTGCACGTGTAGTCTAAATCCATACACACCTAACACTCTCCTGCACTAGAAATCCGAAATGGTTTGCAGTTTTTATAGAAAGGGCCTTAATTACACAAAAAGGATTTGGAACAGGCTTAAGGTATAGAGAAATTTTGCTTTATTGTCACAACAGTTTTCTTTAATTTTCATGGGGGAGAAGATCAACTCTTGATAATTTTTAAGATAACTTTAGCACCATAAATGGAAGCAGGGTTTTAATTTTAAGATGTGTGTGGCCATGTAATTAGTCCAACAAAGTATTGCATTTGTTAGTACACAGGCTGACCGTGGGAAGTTTCTTGTATGGACTGAGTAAATCACATAGGACAATTTCTTTAACATGTTTTTACCAAATTCACGGTCAACAGTGCAAGTGTTCACAACAGAGAGCACCTTTGGACAGAAAAGTTACAAGATGCTCACGTTATTGCCCTTTTTGTTTTTCAAGTACAACTAGTGCAATAAAGTTTAACACAGTTAACAGGCTGGCATACAGCAAACTACAACACTCAGCGGTCATCCACTTAACCAAAATAGCTGACATGCTACAAAGTGTCATCCTGAAAGTTTTGCAACAGAAAAGCCAACTCTTAGTAATTATGAACAATTTACATAAAAACAAGGCTGTTTGAAATATTAGTAGGAATTGGAACTACAGCACAAAAGATCTCTAAGTAGTATCATTTGATACTGTAGTATTATGCTGTAAAGCATTTGCAGAACTGCAGCCTAAAGCTATAAAAATAGGCCGTATGTTAACTCCTTACCACACAAGCATTACAGCATTCCTGTATTGCCATCTAGGATTCCTCAGAAGCCAACAGCTTTTCTTGCCTGTTTTTTTTTTCCAGGTTGGATACATAGCTCCAATTAAAGTAGGGAGCTAGGAGAAATCATGCAAGAAAACTGATCAGCCAATGAGGATGAAACCATGCTGCAGTTAAAAGTGATGTCCTGTACTGTTTTACAGAAGTCTTTAGAGCTCTCCTCAAAGTTATGTGAGAAGCAGGAGAACCACAAAACATTATTTCCTCTTTCAGATTCCCTAATGTGACCCTGATCTCACAAAACCACTAGAATTCATCTTTTTCACATCTACACATGCTCTCCTACATCAGGAAAATAAACACAAATTCATGTACTAAACATTTAAAAAGCAAGAATTGATTCCTGAGATAAAAAGTATGCCCTAGGATGTTAGATTTTTGTACTTGAAAATAATTTCAAGTTTCAAATTGTGCAAACGTGTCTGACAAGAATACCTTTTGGCTTTAGTGTTAATTTTGGGGGCTACTCTTCTGTATTGAGCCACTTAGAAAAGGCAGTCAACAGAGGCAGGTAAAGTAAGACAGGAGCCCAAAGCAGCCTAGGCTAAAGTATAAACAGCATTTTGAGTGGCAACATCCTGAAAAAAGTGGAAGCAAACCCAGTTTTTATGGAAGTAACAAAGCACAGAGAACTTGTTACTTAAAAAAGGGAAGAGGGGTTGGACTTTAGCAATATTATTTAAGGTCCATATGCAAACACTTAACTGGTAAAGTAATAAGGGAGAGAGATTTCTTCTTGATGTTTTCTGCACTCCTGCTGCTATTTAAACTATTATAGCAATACTAATTAAAAAAGCATACAGAACCACTAATTTTAAATGCAACTCACATGCTTGAAGTAACACCAGACTATGTATTCTGTTGAACTGTAAGGCAGCTCTCCAATGACTGGTTTTACACTGGTCTGCCTTTTCAGCCCCTTTCATAGTTTTTCAGTTTGTATGTGATCTTCACTACACTTTTTTTGCTATGGTCGCATTTGGTACTGTGCCCAGAGGCTGAAAGGTACTCAAAAGGGCAACCAAAGATTGTTCACAGCCTACTATACAAGTACAACCTAGTGCATCTTCCCAGAGAAGCCCCTGTGTACTGCATCCAGTGCTGCGTGTGCCAGAGAGCACCCTCCCTATGCACACGTACTTTCATGGCACCTGGGTCCCCAACTACTCAAAATGCCTTTACTTCAGACTGGTTTCTGACCACTTTTCCTTTAACAATATTAATTAAAAATAAATTGAAAAAAAGGGGGAGGTCGGGGGAGAGAGCCCCCTTCAGACACAATACAACAGTTACTTTGTGAAAAATAATCTCAACTGGCACAAAGGAGATTGTATCATGCCTCTGCAGTTTCACAAATGCTGACCTCCTAAAGACCTTATTATGCAGATGACAATTATATAGGCAGAGCTTAAAAGAAGAGTATTCCTGCTAGAAGAAACCCATGCATAGAGATTTTAAAAAACATCGTAGGCACTGTATACAATGGATCTACATTTTTTTTCCATTGACATTTACTAGAACTAAAACCAGTTATGACAAACTATCCATCAAGAAAACAACAAACACACTCACTCCTCATCTAGGGAAATGACTGGGCCAACACAGAATCATTTGAAAAACAGTGAACCCTAAATAGAATAGTGTAATATAGCATTTTTTTCTATGTTATGGATAAGACAACCAGTATCACACAGCCAATATAATCTGAACTCAGACAGTCACATACTACTTCCAGCAAGAGTGGGTTCACCCTCTCCTCCTACCTGGCTTGCATCTTTAACTTAAAGATTAGCCCACAGCAAAGAGTTACACAAAACTAACTTCTCATAGTATGTGCTAAATTCCAAGTCCTTAGGAATTGAAATATTTCACTTGAAAGCAAGTCAAATCTTCTGAGTTTTTAAGAACTAGTATTCACCAGGAAAGAATCAGTACTTCAGATAAATACTAGACAGCACTATATCATTACTTCAGCTCAGAACATCATTCAGGCATCCTAAGGGTTTTGTTAGGAAAGATTACCTACCAAAAGATAAGATTAGTCCAGAACAAGAACTTTTTCTTACAGTAATTAAGTTACCTATAGCTAGCCTGAAATTCTTTGGTGCTGCTTTCTAGGTTAGGAAGATTTAATCAAACGGTTAAACCCATCGAAACTTGAGCCATCTAGAAAAAGCTTCAGTATGTTTTAAGCACTGCAGCACTCTGTTCTTGTTTTAGAAACAAATAGTGACAGCTTAGAACAAGAGCTTATGAAAGTTTGCTGATCATGTTTAAATATTTTAAGGTCTTAAAATATAAAAATCCAGTGGGAGATACTTATAGATGAGAATCAGCATAGTCCACAGGACAGACATAGAACAGAATCAGAATACTTAAGGTTGGAAAGGACCTCAACATCACCTAGTTCCAACCCCCCTCTCATGGGCAGGGACACGTCACACTAGCTCTGTCCAACCTGGCTTTGAACACCGCTAGGGACAGAGGATTCACAGCCGCCCTGGGCAACCCATTCCAGTGCCTCACCACCCTAACAGGAAAGAATTTCTTCCTTATATCCAATCTAAACTTTCCCCATTTAAGTTTTAACCTGTTAACCCTTGTCCTATCACTACAAGTCCCTAATGAAGAGTCCCCCTCCAGCATCCTTGTAGGGTCCTGTACATCTGTACATCTTTACTGTGGAATGCTTCATACTACCCATTTCCTTATAGGTTTTTTTTCAGCACTATTACACAAACAATTTCAATTACATATTACTTGGAACTTTGCTATAGTTTTAGCTCTATTTTGAGTAAAATGCAATAAATCATCATCATCTACTTTGATGTTTTCATCTTCCTTTTTCTTGTATATAGCAGAACAAAAGTCTTTGTCTTCATTCTCAGTTTCTCAGCACAACTGGGTTGGGATTTTTGGACACTGGGAAGCATCATAAAGTAGCATATGAAGGCTGACTTTACAAACAACGTTATTTCAGTGGCAAGCTAGAATATTTTTCTCAAATGCTCTTAAGAAGCAACATTTATTTTAGTGGTGTCCAAAAAAAGTTTTTAACACCCCTTTCTTCAGAAACTAAATTTAAGGCATGTTTTTTACAATGCCTGGTACGGAATACCTAAGTTCATAAGTGTTCAATCTTACAGTATCATTCTAGTTTTGTGTGCCTATAAAGGACTTCTAAGGGAAGTCCAAAACACATATCTTGTAAAAATATTAAGATGACCATGGAGATTTACAGTTAAGTCTGTCAATAATGGAAATCATAAAAATGGTTCTAGTACATCTGATAGATTTTACTTGTTTTCAGAATTACCCCATGGATCTTTAAGATAGCTTCTTGTAAGTTAAAGAGCTGTGGGAAAGTTCACAAAGTACATAGAAAGACTTCACCTTGCCCTGAAGTTAACAGATCTGGTCTCTCAAACTGTAAATCATACTTTGTATCTACTGAAATGAAAAAATTAATTTAGGTTAATATGAAACAACTTAGGGTAAATTGTCTAGCCAGATACTAATGATGGGAAAAAGCTGGAGTTTGAACAGACTCTGACTTAAGATACAGGTAAGTGGATTGCACTAATCTAATTAAGATAATTCTCTCCTGTATCTCTAGAAATACTTACCCGATCTGTCTCTGCTACCGAGCTTTATTTCTCTAGTACACAAATGTAGTGTATCTTAACATACAGAGCCTTGGCATTTTTTTTCCTTCCTTCTCTTACCCCCTCTACCCACAGCTCCCACACACACACACCTTAAGGAGGGAGGTGAATCCAGTACTAAGAGTTCTCAGCAAAATTTAGCACAGTTCTTTTTGCTACCACTCCACCTGCAGCTATCTTTCCAAGCAAACAGCAATGAAGAATGATTAACGTTTAGTACCGTTTATGTCCACATGGGAGTGCTAAGCACATGCCATAAAAATGACAATTTACAATGGTTTCAAATATGCGTTAATCTTTTATGCATTGGAATTACACATCTAGATCATGACCACGAAGCACCACATTTCTTTAAATGATGAAGTTACACTTTAAATCCAGCTTTAAGTTTAGGTTAGGCATTTAAGAAAGCTTGTTTCATAAATGCAAAGCACCCAACAGCATGTAAGTCCTACTGATACACCAGATGTACAAACGTAGTGCCTTTGTTTTCAAGTATTTAGGAAGTTCAACATGTAAATGCTCTTCAGTAGACAGAAGCAGCATTTTATTTAGAGTCACAGTACCAGGTGCCTTTGGTGTGACATCTGTAAGAAAGATTATTATTGTAACTCACAGAAAAATAAACACAGGGACATGCTGCAGAACATCGAGCATAAATAGCCCAAATCAGCCTGCAATCAAGTGATCACTACATTAAGTGAAGCCTACTTCCCTCCTTTTCTTTCTACCCACTGCAATCCTTTTTCCTTATGATAAACCATGTTTTCAGCTTCATAGTATGTATATACGATCAAATTTTTTATGCAGCATCTGTAATTTGGATTGGATAAACTACTATAGCAGTACGCACCAGCATATACTGTTACTTACCCCATTTCATCACCTTGCATGTAGGCCTAAAGAGTCTTCAAATATATCTGTACCATCTAAGTTTGCAGAAGCAGTTTAAAGCTATTGAGTGAATAGAGAATTGGGGTGTCCTGCTAATTAAACACACACCCCCTTTTGAGGACTTCGATACAATGGAGAAAGTTTAAACAGCTGAGGGACTGCTGAGCCAGAAAACAAGTTTTGAAGCTCAGGCTGCCATTTAACCTTTAGGTTTTTTGTATTACAATAGCAGTTTCTATCAAATTCAGCAGTAGAACAAAAGCTTCCACTGCTCAACAGCAGCATAATTTTTACTTTGTTCTATTTCATCGCTTTCATATTTTTTCCTTTCAAAACAGGAATAAAGAAAACAAGCATCCTGCATGAAGAAATTCTGTTCTTCTATAGAATATTAGAGAAATCCCACTGAGACATGGTGAGGGTTACGCAGACAATTAGCTATCTAGACTATCAAAGTATTTATTATTCAGCCACCAAAGGAAAATTGCTGTTTAAGCTCCTTACTGGAATGCCTTTCATCATGTTATTTTCAAGGCATCATTACTACTACTGAAATTCACTCATGATTTCTAAAAGATAGTATTACTATAAGTGGCTTAACATGATGATATTTAAGATACCACAAAGCTTGGAATTCAGCTTCAGAAAACGCTATTATGCTCTATGAAGTAGTAGTGACACGAATATGCTGACAGGTTTACAGACGGACATTGAACAGATTCATTTTTATGATACGTAAAAAGGATTTTTATATAAATGTTCTGCTACTGGCACTTTAGCTGCTCAAGGTGTGCCAGGAGTAAGCAAAGGAGAATGTGGGTATGCCCACACACACACACAACTTCCAGGGCATGTTGTATGATTCTAAGAAGCCGATTTAAAGTAACAAAACCAAACATCAGAATTTTTCTTAGCTAAGTGTTAACAAGGACTTATTGTAAGGAACATTGTTTATTGTATTATTTTGATAATGCACAAAAATATTTGAAATGCACAATATTCTCATGTACAACTCACAGCAATTGATCCCCTTAACTGAATGAAAGATATCTGAATACTCTGTATTGCATTTTATAACTTTAACTGGACTTTTTAAAAACAGGTTTTCACATTCACACTCATCACTCAGTTCTAGACATTCTTAAACAGCATTTCCTTTCTATCAGTACCACCTCAACACCTAACACAATTTTATCTTTGCTATCAGGTTTTACTGAAAGTTTAAAAATAAAATTGAGATAACTGCAGAAATTAATACAGAACATAAATGGTTAAATGTGGCATTCTAATTTTCTACCTTGTTTTCCCAACAATACAAACCAACAAAACACAACAAGAACCAGGCAGCTGTTTATCTGTGGTTTTGTTGCATGTTTACGCCATGGTAGTTTCCCACATTCTCACCCAACTTGTTTAAACAGCCATTTTAACTGGACCAAAAATGGGGGGAGGGAGGAAGGAATCTGCATGTGAGTTCTACTACAGTGCCATTTCCTATGAAATGGTTTTAGGTAATACTTGAAGAAATGCTACTGTTGTGGGTATCCACCTTGGCACTTCTTTGGGTTGTTTTTTTTTTAAGGTAAGTTACGGAAACATGTGCCAACAGGTAAAAAAAGAACTACGGCCCCCAAGCAAACCTGCTACATACTTTCAGCAAGAGATAGCTACTAAAATTTAAAAAGTTATTTTAACTATAGTCCCATTTTGGACCTGGCCTTGCATTCCTCAAGGTGTGATCTATAGGACTTTTGCCTGAATGAAGAACTGTATGATCACTCTTTCCAGTAAGCAGTTTCGTTTTATAGGTGTTTAACTACACAGCAGTGTGTGCTTTTGTGTGTATATGCATATACATACACTGATAGGCACTGTATAGCTATACAGACAAGGCCAGCTGCAATTTAACTTTGAAACTGTGTCCTTTTCTAAAAATAAAACTTTAGGCTCCTTGAGCTCTGATGTTAGCAGCTATTCCTAATTTGCAAAGTCATCAGGTAGCACAACAGTTTAGATATAAAATTACTCATAAAAATGTAAAAATCTGTATATAGTAGAATATATGGGAGATAACGGTGACAAGCAGATTTCAGGGTCACAAGATAGTCATACCCAGAGTGCAAAAAAAGTCAAGACTCACTTCCAGCTGTACCAGTCACACAAAGGCCTTACCTTCATTAGCAAGAATAATGCAACAAACCACTTCCCATAACTGTGTTATCTTTTTATATACCTCAATATGCCAATACCATGCCTTTACATTTTAGCATGGTTTTTGCCCTTATGCACTCCAGACTCTGAAGATGAGATTTTTGGGTGCTTCTGTGGATAAGTGATAATAATAAAAGTGTTAATGCGGGCTTTGGCACCTCTATCTCATTAGTAAAGCAAAGTCCTGCTCCATTTTTTCTTTAATAATAAAAAAAAGTCCCAAGAGTGGTGCATTCTATTAGCACTGAAGAGCAGAATAGGTCTGTACAGCGTGATGACAAGAGAACATATGAAATGGCAATATGTGTGTCTACAGTTGTCTTTCCAACCAATTGCACAGAAGATTGGTCCACTTCTTCAGTTACAGTGTAGTCCTCTTAAGAACTTTGGTTACAGCATTAACGTTTTGGTAAGAAAGCAAACAAAAAAAACCCAGAGCAGATGCTTTCCTTTTCTTCAGGTAGATTTTTCATTGTCCTCTCCGGTTTTCTGAACCCGTGAATACTTTTTGCATGAAGATTTGAAGCAGCTGGGAGGCCAAGATATTGGCCAAGAAAAGCTGCAAGGAACAGAGCCTTGCACATTCTTCTCAAAGAAATAGAATATTGGATACCACCAAGCTCGAGAGAGAAAATTCGTCTGCGAAGAGACCTTTAAAGTCTGTATTGGCACAAGAAGGTAAAGAAGAAAAGGAAACAATCAGTTTAAAGCATTACAATCAATTACATTGAGTCACAACAACCACAAAAATTCAATATACTTGCATGCATTTCTGTAAAGACAAAGTGCATTCAGCCTAGAAAAAACAAAGTACTGAGGTAGCATATACATCATAGTCCAAATGAACACTACAAACTAAGCATCTTTAACAGAAAACGATGCTTCATTGCTGTACAATATTCAGAGAGACCAAGCACTCACTTCTTTGAATGTGAGTCCTTTTCAGACATGTCACATTTCCACTGATGAGTTGAAAACTAGATTGAAATGGCTTGAGATCTATGCTCCTACTTGAAGTTGTTAAAAGAACTGCAGCAGATACCTTCTGAACAATGTACTTTTAGTGACAGTTACAGAACTACCATGGTCAGTTAACTTAGGTTGGTTATAAATTACTAAACTATTGTTTATTCATAAGCTTAGACAAACAAGGGCTATTCTATATATCCACTACAGCAATAAAACCTTGAAGTTCAAGAAGTGTTTACAAGCAACTTCAAAAATTAGCTTTGTAAAAATAATTTTGCAGTAACTCATTAACAGCCACAGAGCAAAAAAAGAATATCTTAATTCATTAAATATTTACTTAAACCACAGTAAAGGGAAACTTCTTGCCCAATTTGTTTAAACTTCAATATGGAACTCCTATTTTTATTTTGAAATTAAGAACCTGTGAGCAGTATTAACAAATGCAGGCTTTACATTGACTCTGAAGATATCTGCTACTTACCTTTTCATTAGCCATTGAGTGGTACCACCAGAAAAGCCGTGTGGTGATATAGTAAGCAATGATGACATCTACTGTATAGTGTTCATGAGCGACAAGGATACAAATTATGCCAGCAGCACTCATTAGCCAGCAGATTAAGTGATACCACCAGAAATGACGTGGTGAATCTGTGAAATAGGAAAGTGATGGGGAAAAAAAAAGAACCACACAAAAAAAAGATGTATGTTGTTATAGCAATCCACAAAGGGAAGGGGAAAACATGAACAATGAAACAGGTGAGATTTAAATTGGATATAAGTAAGAAATTCTTCACTGTGAGAGTGGTGAGACACTGGAACAGGTTGCTCAGAGAAGCTGTAGATGCCTATCTCTGTCAGTGTTCAAGGCCAAGTTGGACAGGGCACTGAGCAACCTGGTCTAGTGTGAGGCATCCCTGCCCATGGCAAAGTGGTTTGAACTAGATGATCTTAAGATCCTTTCCAACCTAAATCAGATTATTTAATTCAGGCTACTAAATTTTAAAGCATAGCTCATTTATACCACACTAGTACAAGAACCTTGTTTTGACACAGAAAACAAGACTAAAGAGTTACATAAACTTACTGAGGTTTTCTTACTTTGTAAAATTAATCCAAGAAGAGCTCACAGAGATAGACAACACCATCACCTATTTTCTAGTCAGATTAAGTTTTCCAGTTAAAATCACTTCCAGGGTATGGAGTGCAGAGCAAGAGACAGAATTGAGGCAAAACATAAGCTTTATTTTACTTGGGTGTATTGAGACTCTGCTCTTTTTACAGTCTATGCTCAAGTAAATTTACACTCTAGTAGAATATCTAGAATTGATGTAACTTGAGCAGAATCACAGATTCAAGTATCTTTTCCTGTTTACTTTTAATTCCTAGGTTTTACCTGCTTTGCATGAAATTTATGTGCAACACAATACACTGTACAGCGAAGTACAGTATGTGAATTTATACCCTTTCATTAAAGATTAACAAATGGGAGTGAAGCTATTCTTCAAAATGCATTTAAGCCACTTCAACAGAAAAGTTCCCCTCCCCTTCTGTCCCCATTGAAAAAGGCCTTGGGTGTCACAGTGACCATTCATAACTTCTGACAGGCTAACAGGCTTCATTTCACTCTCAGTGGGAGGTTTTGGCATCCCTTGTCTTGTGGGGCAATGGTCAGCCTTTACTTTCACACAATACCAGCAGAAAAGTTACTGATCTCAACAAGCTTACAAGTGGAAGTTTGAGAGGCCTGTGCAAAACAGTTACTGTGGGACAACTTAAATTTTGGTGCAAGCATGAAGCCAGTAAAGTCTCTTAGCTCCCCCCAAAACACTGCAGATGGATCTGTATCAACTGATTTAAAAAAAAAAAAATAAGTTTAAGGAGCCAAGCCATCTAAAGCAGTTCATGAAAACAGCCTAAAGCAAGACAGCCAAACTAAAGCTAAAAACGTAAATAACTGCTCTGGGGGGGAAAAGCTGGAATGTGGGGCAATAAGTGAAGCAGCAAAGGATGAAAGAAAGAGCAGAGAAAAAAAAATCCACTAAGCCAGAAATAACAACCTCAGAATGCATCTTGCACTGCAGACGCGTCATCAAAAGAGCAGAAAAAGTACCATAGGCAACCTCTAACTCATTGCAATTATAGGGCTTAAATCCTTGCTCAGATAATGTTTTGCTAATTATATGGGAGTCAGAGAAAAGGAAAGCTATTCATTTCTCATTTATAGAGCGCAAGTCCTCTGAAACATATGCCAAACAATTAGGCAGCAAAGGGCTTATTACAAGCATTTGTACATTATAACTCCTCAAACCTCTTAGGATATAAGTACAGGAGTTACGCAAGCCCCAGACATATTGGGTTACCTGCATCTTTCTGGTACTAAAGTTATTAAAAAGGTATGTGATCAGCATTAAGCTGCAGTAACATACACAAAACAAGGCAAATAACAAATGTATTAGGCTATTTTAATAATACTGATGAGTTACACATGCCATTCCCTCAGGAGTGTTCACTTCACAAGACCCGGGCCTAAGAATCAGCAGACCATGAACAGCATCTAATATCCCTGTTTGAAGAAGAGTATCTTGCATCCAAAGATTTCAAGTTTGTCATGGGAAATGGGCATTTCTATAGCGTGGGGTTTGTGTAAGGCAGAACACAGCACTGCAACACCTTCTTCCCTCAATGTTTTTGTAAGAGGAAGGCACTCAACTAATGCTGTCTAGTCTTATTTTTGTTTCAGTTAGCACATTCCCATGAGCCAATCTAGCATTTACATAGTTTGGGACAACAGTAGGAGAGAAGATTCAAACTCCAAATATGTGAACTGAAAAGGGAAGTCCCTGTTATGCATTCAGGAGCAGCCAAGTTCCCAGGGTACCAGTATTGCTTACAATATATCAGATTCAGAAACTGGTGATCTACTCTCTAAAATTTCAATCGATGCTGTGTGTGCAGCACAGATTGATTCCCCTCCATGCACCACTGCAATGTAAAGCAAAGGGTGAAACCATAACCCTATGTTTTTTGTGTGCTTGCCAAATTTTTATCAACTTAAGCAAAAAGTAGGAGACTCTAGCAGAAGACATCCAAAGAGCATGAATCAACTTTTCATTGTTTGAAGTAACTAACATACAGCACACTTCACAAAAAATAGCTTTGCTTCTGCATGTAGTTTAGACATGCAATGGTGCTATACTCCCAACACAAAATAAACCCTTTAAAATCTAAGGTATGTTAGCCAACCTGCACAGAGCTAATTTACCTAATTATCCACAGTATGTTTTACCCCAGACTTAAGTAACCTGTTAATGAATAATGAAAAGCTAGCTTGCTTCAATCAAGTAGTACGCACTATACATGTCTAGCCACATTAAGCCTTCAATTAAAGCCTACAACACTTCCACTACACCCACGTTCCATTTCCACTCAGTCATGATTTATATTTCAAACCCATACATGTACACTCTGCATATGGCTGACCACTAACTGAGGGCTGCAGTTTTATATTTTGGTGCAAAAATATAAAACACATACTAAAACTTTTAGCCTGTGTTTTCCCAGTACAATGGATTTGAACAAGAAAAGACCATTGAAATACCATCACTTACACTCTTTGATGAACAGGTAGACCAGAGTTAACACCACAGTATGACCACTAAACAGGAAGTCTCCACACAGGATGTGAGATCCGGTTATGGATAGACCACCACCAGAAATCAGTCGCAGGATCCTCTGAAGCTTTGCCTGCGCATCTCCGTTCAACTACAACACCAAAAAAACCCAGAAAGTTTAAGGTACACCATAAGCGACTTGAGTACACTTCTTGCCCAAACACATGTGAAGTCAGGCAGGCAGAGAGGAATGGACACATCTTCCATTTCTTTGACTTTCTTTCCCATATTCTTAAACAAATGGGCATGCATATCAAAGCTGTCATGTGCTAACGATCAGCTTGGTAACACTAGCATTCTGCCCATGCTTTCCAAGGCTGTTTTAAAATACATACTTTATGAGAATGAGATGCAAAGCATACTGGAAAGGTAAACATTAAAAATTCATAAGGTCAGGTATCTCATGACAGCAATTGATGGAAGGGGTAAAACCCATTCAAAACTAGTTTCAGTACTGCACAACCTTGCTTACTGCTTGTCACTCTGTTCAGAGCTGAGCAATTTTTCTACAGGGCAAAAAGACCACTCAAACTAAATTTTAGATTTGGTTGCAGGCTCAGTCAAGACTTGCACAGATTTAGAGGATTTTTTTTTATGAAACATACATGAGGATCAGCTTTTGACTTCTCATAGACACTGGGCAAACACTCAGTTTCACCTAGCTATTTAAACATTAACTCTGGGAAAAAAACCAACAAACACAAGCAAGTTAAAAGGATAACTCAGTTTTACATAATCAGAGAGATATTCACATGGGACAAAAACATAAATCCAGAAGAGCTATCATGTCTTTCTAGAGTTCAAGTAATTAATCCTGGTTTAATCTAGCAATAGGTACTTCTGACAGAGACAGTTAAGTTTTCCTTTGCTTACCTTTTTCCACTTCTCTATCTACAACACACAAAGTCATTCCCCAAGCTATTAAAACAAAACAGTTGAGTCTTTACAATAGTGGTATACAAATAAAAGATTTTTTTAAATAGATCCCAGTTCATAAGTAGTTCATCCACTATGCTCCTAAACTGGCCCAATGTGAAAGGACAAAACAAACAGGTACCCCGCCATCTATGTAACAAGTATTGCTGCAGTACTAAGAGCAGCTCAAGCCTCAGGAACAAGTTTACTAACTTGGTAGCAGCACTATTTTGACACAGGTACTCTCCTTTAAAGCATCTTAACTGCAGCAACAGCTTGAGGCTCTTTGCAAATCTCAGTTTTTGGTTTAGCACAATCTATGTTTCTGAAGACATCAACTGACAGTAATTTGTGTTACTTAACAACACCTGGAACATTAACTTCTATTTGCTCTTATGGCCTCAGCCATAAGGGGTCAGGCAGACTAAAGCAAGAATTGGGGAGCAAAGACTCTTACCTTTGGAGCACACTGAAAATGCATTCCAGGCACAGGTAAGGTGGTAACGTACATAGTAATACAGCGGTACAGATACAAAGTCCCCATTATAAAAAAGAACCTGCGTCCCACTATTGATCTGAAAGCAGAAGGGTGGAGAGGAAGAATGAGTATAAAGTTCACATGCAGGATACACATTCAACCATTATGGAGCTCCAGCTTTATTAGATCTCTAAAACCCTAGAATTAAAGAGTAGCTCATAATAGTACAGAGCTACCACAAAGCTTGCACCAATATTAACGTGGTCTCAGTTTAACTTGGGTATGCAGTCAGGTGCAGTTTTCCTTTGACTCTGTGTCCTTCTCTTTTTAGTCCCATACTGTAAGCACATACTTAAGTATTGTCGCGAGACCTCCCTTGGAGAATCATATAGTTCTGGTGTCCTCAACAAAAAAAAGACATGGAGCTGTTGGAACAAGTCCAGAGGAGGCCACGAGGATGATCAGGGGACTGGAGCATCTCCCATACAGAGACAAGCTGGGAAAGCTGGGACAGTTTAGCCTGGAGAAGAGAAGGCTGCGTGGAGACCTCATAGCAGCCTTCCAGTATCTGTAGGGGGCCTGCAAGGATGCTGGACAGGGACTCTTCATTAGGGACTGTAGTGACAGGACAAGGGGTAATGGGTTCAAACTGAAACAGGAGAGGTTTAGACAGGATATAAGGAAGAAATTCTTCCCTGTTAGGGTGGTGAGATGCTGGAATGGGTTGCCCAGGGAAGTTGTGAGTGCTCCATCCCTGGCAGTGTTCAAGGCCAGGGTGGACAGAGCCTTGGGTGACACAAGGGGAGATGTCCCTGCCCATGGCAGGGGTGTTGGAACTAGATGATCTTAAGGTCCTTTCCAACCCTAACTATTCTGTGATTTTATCATTCTATGTATAGTTTAAGTCAAAGGAAAAAGCTTCCAATCTAGCTGTAGAGAACAGTAGCTTCTTCATCAAATTCAGAAGCCATTTTTTATATCAGCATGATTTCCTGGTTAAACATTGTCATGTCCGTAAATACATGCTGAAAAGCCCAATCCCAGAATAAATTTGACTTGTACAACATGGGTGTCAAATTCAGATTTTAGAAACATTATGCAATAATCGTAAGCCTGTGTTCCTGTATCCAGCCTAGACAATGGAACAGTTTCTAAAGCAGTCATCCCTTTGGCATTTTCTTGCCAACCCCCTTTTACAATATTGGTACAAATTCTACCATAAAGTTTATTGTACCCAAAGCTAAAACTGGAAACAAGTGTTCTGAAAACATACAGCAGAGGAAAAAAAAGATATAGCTGCTTACTTGTATCTAAGAAACAACCACTGGAATATCCATAATCCAAGCAGTATCATTCCATTTATTTCTGATACAGAAAAAGCCCACTGCACACGATCAATGTAATCGAAAAATTTGTCAGGCAAGGGAGGGCTTAACTCCTTTGGAGGTACTCTCTCATGGACCACAGTGATCATGACAGTTGTTAGAATCAAGTTGAAGAGAGCATAGACAAAGGCAATGCCTGTTTTCCACCATTCCAGAGGAAATTTGTTCCTAGACTCAGCAGGCATAGCAATCTGGATGTAATCAGGATATTTCTTTGTTGTTTTTCGCAAGCCATTAGACAAGCCCTTTGGTTTGCTAGTCCCATTTTTGCTCTCTTCAGTGACTGAGAGAGTAGGTCGTGAGTAGCCATTAGAAGTGTCATTGTTTTGATTCTCCATATGCTCTTCAAGCTTTGCTGTCTCAATAGTATTCATTCCCACGCTGTATTCCCAAATAGGGTTTATCAGTGACCAACTTCTGAGCTCTGAGTCTTATTTCTTCAAGTCCAATGCTCTTGTTCCTGGATGAACTTTTATTTCTGTTAAACTCTAAAAGGCGTCTATTGTGCTTTCACTACTCAGATCTTGCCAAGCAAGTCATGAAGGTCACTCTTTCCTCTAGAGCTCTATCATCTGCAAAAAAAA
>NDXB01019806.1:0-11728 GCA_002631895.1 Agapornis roseicollis | reverse complement strand
AAAAAAAAAAAAAAAAAAAAAAAAAAAAAAAGAAATAAAACCCACATAGATTGAGTACCTTCAGAACTAATAATGTGACACAACAAAATGCTGTTCTAAGCTCCAGCCAAATCTACTTACGTATGGAGTCAAAAGGCAAACTAGAGACACGTGGTTACAGAAAAATTTAATCTCTGATCAGTTTAGGAACCAGTACCGATTTCAACTTTTTTTAATTATTTTTTAAGGACAAGATCCACAGACTTTAATGATGCTGACAGCACTTGTTTTGTCAGTTGTCAGAATTAAGGCTAACCCATGTCTGCAGCAATACTGCAGTTTATAGCTATGGGACACTGCATACAAAATACCCCCTTTTTGACCCTAGGGTTGCTGCAGATATTCACACGGTTTGTCTGTACAGATCAGAAAATCATGTTAGTTCTGATGACAGAAAATAAAATGGCACTGCAGGATTTGATTTTGTAAAGCATAAAGTATTTTAGATTCAGCCAGAACGAAAATCTATTCCATGGATAGATAGGTCTATTACATTTTCTTGGATCCAAATGAGTCTTTCAACACTAAAAACCCCTCAACACCACCAAAAACAACAACAACCCCAAACACAACAGAAACTCACACACCAAAAAAAAAATCTAGATAGCTACTGTAATACCCACTAAAGAATGTCTGAAATTTCAGAGAACTGAGAATACACTTCTGGATTAGATTCTTTGTTATGGTAACCTCTATGTAAAACAGACCAAAAATGAATCTGTGTTTGTCCTTTAGTTACTTTAAAATACATCTAACATGGGTATTTTTTTAAACAGGAACAAACAGCAAGATTCATTGTCACACAGGATTTATTTCAGGCTGCATTTGCCAACTCAGTAAAATCACATTAGATTAAAAAAAAGCCAGATAAGCACACTTTTTATAATAGCATTTTCCACAAAGAATTGAATGCAGTTCATCTCCACAGAACTGACATTGCTCCCTATTAGAAACAAAGGCTATTCCCCACCTCCACTGTCTTTAAAGTTCTGTGAAACCACTTACTTATGATGTACCTATTTTTATTACTGTTAGCTCCTATGGCAAAAGCAGTGTTACTGTACAAAAGCATTCACTATCAGCAATTTTAGTTTTTCTTTTATTGTTTCTCTAGGTGAAGTTCAACACTACCATCACCTCAAGTCTTGGCATGCCAACACAGGCTGCCACAGTTTGCCACACTATATGTACCATGAAGTCATCATGACGGAAACTAGAGTTTCTCCATAAAAGTACTTCGCAAAACCTGGCTTAGGAAAAAACCTCCTGCTTAGTAAAAACCTACCCAGTAACTGATCTCCTGATAGCAAGGCCAATCTAAAACCAAAACAGCCTGGAAAGTCAGGTGTTTGTGTTTTGGTCCTCTTCCCTCATCATCCCCCCCNTGGGAAATCAGACCCTACTCCCCCCCCCCCCCCCCCCCCCCCCCCCCCCCCCCCCCCCCCCCCCCAACTAGAGAAGACATTTAACATGGTCAGCATGTAAATCCCACTGATCTCCTAGCTGCTGCTCTTACTGCTGAAAGGGAGAAAGAGTGAAGCTTCAGATCCCAAACATGACTATTTCAGTATTATTCAGTATTTGTATAAATCTCCCAAGAAGAACTTCTAAATTAACTCTCAGCAGTGTTTCCGATATCCACTATCACTGGTTGACCTTTCCTAAATTCCTGATCAACAAGTTTATGTTAACTACAGACACATGCCCTGAACAACTCTCCATCACCCAAAGAAAAACTACCTAAGAAACAAGTGGTGATTTCAGACACTTTCTTTCCATTTTACTAATCATACTGTAAACTCTGCTACCCTAGAAGGGGATGTTTAATCCAGGAGGCAGGCAATGACCTCTCAGATGCTTCCTACAAAGAATATTCTTTTACAGCAGCTGCAAAAGCAACAGCTTACTTGATACTGCAGTAGTAGAACAACACTTCAACTTTCAGAAGTCCTTTTCTAAACACACATTCTATCCCCTATCTACTAAACATGTGACAGAATGCTTAAGTGACAATATAGAAAAAAATCTTAACCTGTCCAATTGCTTAAGTTTTGGAACACCAATCTACCCATCATTCACCAAAGTCAAGTCCCTTTTTCTCAACAATATTACACACAGAAGTCACTGATGTAGGGATCAGCAAAACTTGATGTATTTTATATCCTGCATAGTGAAACATTTTTAGAACTATGCATTTTCTGAAAAACAGCAACAGTTAATAGTAGCCTTTGTTATTTCCTTCTCTTCCCCAAAAATACCCCAAACCTAGGAACACATAACTAAAAGGAAGATTTTCAGATACTTAATGACATGTAAGTAAGCCTTAAAGATCAAAGAGCATCTGCACTACAGATGAACAATAACCTCACAACCTAACAGTACAGTGGCAGTCAAATTTTTACATTAACTTATTAAAGCAATTATACCTACAGCTTGCAGGAAAAAGTTGTGTTCCTTCTTGGTCCTTTTAAATGGCTCATAAGGCATATTGATCTACTGTTTCTGATGGCTCATCAAGACTTTTCCAAGCAGAGTGCATGCTGTGGTCAAAACTTTGTTTACATTGATAGTTCAAGGTGCTATATATTATCTGCAAGAACATAAAGACTTTCTTTCACAGCACCTTTCCAACCTGTTTCTCCCATACTCTAAAGGAAAGCAAAAACTATTGATGAAAGACAGAAACTCTGCATAAAGCTTTCAGTCCCTTGCTGCCAATCTGACTGATTGGACAAGTGACAGATAAAGAGCACAGTCTAATCACTCTCTGCTACATGCTGTAGCATGTTAATTTAAGTTAAACATCCTATTGCTTTTTTTGTCAAACCTGGAATGCCCCCATATCCAAACCACTAGATACCCATAAACTGCTTAGTAGTAGGCCTTAGACTTCTTCAGTAACCAGGCAGCAATGCCCAGACCTGGTCATCTTGCCAACATCTAGGGTCTGAAAGTCAAACCCAATTGCTCTAAACTATGGAACATCCACTGGATGAGTCTCAAAGACCCACACAAAATAAGCAAAGTAACCCAAAAGGATAAACACAATTCCAGTAATGGATACACCCAGGTTCTAGGAAAAAGTTTTCTTTTTGGAAAAAACTTCAATACCATCTAGAAATAGATACCCTCTTCAAGGAGCAGAGCTTCTTAACCAGCAGTATTACAATAGATGCTGTAACTGCCACGAGGAATTAAAGGAAAATCTTAGCAGTGAAAAAGATGAAAGAGCAGCAAGAGATCCTAACTGTTTATCCTGAGTTTCTACTAGCTCCCATGCAAATAGCCCCTTTATTTCTTCACATCCCCATTTGGCTGTCATTCTAAAGAAAACAGTTGACTGGGGGTACAGCTTTGAGACAAGCGTTAAGAAAGCATGTTTACGTTTGGCTCTTTATGCTAGAACTGAAGAATAACAAACAGCTTTATTTAGCTTGTTAGTCATCCAATTTTCTAAACATTTGAGGTCTCTGCTTTAATAGTATCCCTTCTTCCATGCTATATATATGTTCCACAGCATTCAGGCCACTAGAAGAAAAATAAAATACCCCCAAAACACAACTGCTAAGCAAAATCTGGGCAAAGTACATTCAGGTACACAGAAACAGGACTGAGTTTAACAGGTCTACTTATTGTTTCTATTTCCCTATAGTATAATTATTTTCAGAGTTGTGTTCTTCATTCAGCTATACAATGTTTATGCTTACAATATACAAATACATGTATAAAGAGAACTGCAGTTTATCTAAAAGTTGTAAGTTGACCAACATTCTCTAATGGGCTGCCAACACATTTCTAGCTCATGTGACACTAAAGAACTGTAAGTAAGATAAAGCTGTGCTCTCGGAACTGAGATCATCATCATATTGTCACTTGCAATAACTTTATCTTCTATAAAAAACATTAACTACTTACCCTGTATAAAATTATTTTCAGTAGTAGAAAAAAAGCAGATACTCCCTCTACTTCTAGAGAGAGGGATTTTGCAATTCTCTCATTTAGGATTACTAAGGTACCAGGAGAAGCTGTTGTAAGGACTAAAACCCTACATTTATCCAGATAGAGGGGAAAAGTTTCAAGGTTACTGGTTAACTATTTGTACAAACAAAGTTTTACCAGTATTGTGGAATTGTTTCTTTACCTCTCTTACCATGATGAAAGATATTAGTTTCCATTTCCCTGTGTGTTCTACAGCAGTGTCAAGTTTTTGAAACATGTAAGTCCCAAAAAGCACAAAACATATTCATAGAATCAGAGTTGTTTGGGTTGAAAGGGACCTTAAAGATCATCTGGCTCCAACCCCCCGCCATGGGCAGGGACACCTTCCACTAGACCAGGTTGCTTAAAAGTCCTGTCCAACCTGGCCCCAGTGACTACCTAAGTAAGGGGAAGGGGGTGGATATCATTCTGAACACTGACGAATAGGTTTGCCTTAATTGTGTGAAGGCATGTTCAAACTCCTTAAGCTGTTTGATCCCCACACTCCAAAGGTTCATATGTGGTAACTAAGAGTCTGACACCTTTAAGGCACTTCATACCTGACATTATCACAGCCTTAGACTTCCCTCTCCATTATTTACACTTATCTTTTAAGAAACAAAGTCACAATATCTGTTACGTGGCAATTATTTGTTATTTTTTGGTGCTACAGTAACCCATTCTGGCAATAATCCACATGTATAGGCAAAACCTATATTTAGGTTTTATTATTTACAGGTTAACAGTCTCTCCTAAAGCAAAGATTTTGAAAATGGTCAGAGTCATATCAGAATCTGAAGCAGAAAGTAATTCAGGCTAGAATAAACCTCAGGAGGTGTCTGGGCCTCTGGCCAGGATCAGCTATGACATCTGATTAGACTCCTCAGTGCTTCAATCCAGCGGTATCTTTAACATCTCCGAAGGTGTGCATCTTCTCATGATGCTTCCCACAGTGAAAATTTTTTAGGGCTTTCATTGTTGGTTTTTTGTTCTGCTTTTTTTCTGCTTGTTGTGTGTGAGGAGGGTTTTGTGGTGTGTGGGTTTTGGTGGCTTGTTAGTTTGGGTTGGGCTTTTCTTTCCTTTTTCTTTACTCATTTACATTTTTTGTACCTACTTCTCATTACGAACGATACCCCTCGTGTCTCATCCTTCCCCACTGTGAAGAGCCTGGCCCTGATGTTCCTGATGACCTCCTTGCAGGTATAAAGGAGCTGCTGTTAGGTCCCCCTGAGCCTTTTTTTCAGGATGAAGCAATCCAGCTGTTCCCATCTCCCTTCATAGGACCCGTGCTCCGGACTACTCTGGGGGTCCCTGTTGCTGGGCTTGCTTCCAGCTTATGTTTTTCCTGGATCAAGGACCCCAAATGAGACACAGTATTCTAGATACAGCTAAGTGCTGCACAGAGAGGAATAATCACTTCCCTATGAATCCTGGCTATGTTCCTGTTAAATACAGCTCAGGACAGTGTTGGCTGCCTTCACTGCCAATCCACATTGCTAAATCCCGTTTCAACAGAGCTGAAAGAAATACTGACATTTTTCCAATAGGCTAAAGACTCCCTCACAACTTCTTCACTCCAGAAAGATATTAACTCTTCATCTTACCTAATCCATTCACCCCAAAATGACTTTGTTTCAGTATTTCAGATCTGGGCAAAACAGCCTGCTGACCAGAACTGATACTTCAGCACCAAATCAGCTGCTTTTGAATGACAGCTAAAAAAAAAGGTGCTTTATCACTACATATTTTCTAACATTGCAAAGAAATGTTGGTCTTATGACCTTTTGTTTCCATTCATTAAGAGTGACTGTTACAAACACTCCATAAAGAGTGGAAGTCAGTGTACTACCTCAGTCTCATCAGGCAAAAAAATTCTGGAAGAGTGCCAGAAGAAACCTTTGGATCATCAGGCTTTTATATAGTTTGCTGTGTGAGCATCTCAGGCTTCCCACTGCCAATTGCTTTCATTCTGCTATAGCATTGCTGATGCTGTTGAACCATGATCCAAAGCACAATGGTTCTCAAGGAGGCAGCAACGTCGGAAGATTTCTTAAGAGCCCAGCAACACATCTGATGCCCCACATATCCTTCCTAGTTCATGCAAATGTTGCGGATCATTGGCTGCAGGCTGAGGGGCCAGCACAGAAGGCAGGAATGTTTTAGACTGTTTTGTGAAACCTCCACCTAGTTACTGAGGGTAAAGATTGCACTTCCTAATGGAAAGTCAGACCCAAAGATTAGTCATCACTTTCAGTACAGGGTGGTGAGGAATCACAGTGACTAATGTGTACTTTAAAGTGACTTGGCTGCAGCTTATCAGCTATCATAAGAGGAAATCACACAGAGTAAATTTATCAGTGATACACCCTAAAAATATTTGAGTGATTAAGAACATAACATCTACCAGCTTTTTTCCCTGCACTACTTCTTATTCAAAAATAAGGGGTCACATTTATGACATTATTGAATATTTCCCACAGCAGTAATTACACCCTTCCTAAAAGTTTAATGCAAACTTAAAGCTGCAAAGTATTTTATAACATTAGCAGGTAGTAAGGAAGACATGCACAAGCTGCACAACCCAGATAAAAGCTATTTTAGCACTGAAGTATATACGGAAGTCCGTACCTCATAACTCACATTTAAAGTCTAATGCAGACATTAGTCCTTGCAAGGCATGTGACATTACAGAGACAACCATTAACTGTAATCACCTAGTGAGAGCAGAAAGACACCAAGTGAATTCTTACGACAGGGCATATTTAAAACTGATCAGTATCATACTATAAGCTAGTATTGCATATCCCACAGTTTGATCAGCACATTACAAATTATGGATCTCCACAGAGGAGCTACTTGCCATGTTCAAAGGCTCAAGCAATGAAAATACCCCTTTTCTAAAACACCAGTATTTCTCCCCACCCCTTATCTTAGAGTATCCTGATCAATGTTTTACTCCCTATGCCAACACCAAAAATCTAGTATGCAACACACTGTCAAACAAATCCAGAAAGAATCACTGAATACCTTCTCCTCTCTTTCCCCCTAAAAACTCCCAGATAGCTTTCAGCTTGCTCAACTCTGATGTAGTTGCCTGGAAAGCTTCATGAATACTAGTTAAGAGGGATGATAGAGGACTAACACATCCTCTGCCATTGACAGTAAACACACAGATTAGCTGGAACTGACCCTGAAACATGATCTGCTCCTTATTTTGAACCTCCATTCTACCTTTCTGTCGCAACCACCGGTTGACTCATAACCCCACCTACCACCAAGCAGCAACACTGTAAGACTACTATCACAACCAACACCCCCACTACCAGAGATTGGAATACACAGCTCTCCCAAGCCCTGCATTCACAGGCTCCCAAATCTACATCCAGCTCACACACTGAAGGTTTGTTTCCCTCCCACGTTTCTCCCCATACCCCCAGCTTTTCATGCCACACTTTCAGAAGCAAAACCAGAGAAACTCTAGCACCAGGAAGTTAAGACTGAGGCAATTTCAGCAACTACCACGATCAACACAAAGATGTTTACGTAGGTGATTAGGATGGCAGTACAGAATCCTTTCATAATATATTAAAGTTCCTAGTTTGCAATAACCAAAATGATATCAAGTTTCCTGTATGTACCTGGGTTTTTTCACTGAAATTTTACCCATCAAATTTAAGCATTACATAGTTAAAACAGTTAAAAAGAAGTCATCACAACCTAAGCTTCCAGTGCAGTCCCAAGGTTTTCCTCAAACTTGTTCAAGTGTTCCATTAGCTCAAGATTTTTCTATTAATAGAAGAAAATACTTTCCATGTTATGCTGACAAGAAAAAAACATTTCCTTTTTTTATTATTTAATTAGTCATGGAAAATGCCATTGTTTAGCTTAAAATTGTAAGCATTTAAGTACTATGCACTTCAACACTTCCTTCTTCATTTTTGTTTCTGCCACAAACTGACAAACAGAATACGCTTCCTTAGTATCATCTCTTCTCTGGCCTGGCACGCTATCTCCTCACAACACTAGGTATTATTGTTAAAGAAAATTTCAAGACAGTAACCATGGGACAGCAGTAAAAGATTATAAACATCATCCAGATTCTTTCTGTAAAAATCTTTCCCAGACATTTTGCAGTTTCTATCTGAGCCTCACCCTCCAGGTCAGAAGAGGCTGAGAACACTATTAATGTGTTTTTACTGCCCCTCACAAAGCTACTGTTTACCTCTGTACCTACGAATCCCCAAAATAATTCAAACAGCAGCCTTTGGTAAGGATTTCCAATCCTTTAGGCATTTACGAACCCTGCACTGAACACCACTGCAATAACAAAATCTTTTTATGCCTGGCCTCTCATGAGGCTTTTACCGTTCACAACAACCCTTTCATTTATTTTCCTCCTCACCTAATAGTTTGAGAAGTGTATTGCTTTTTAAAAGCTTTTAAAAAGGATATGAAAAACTAAGTTAGTCAGAAAGGATTTGAAGAACAAAGTTAGAGATGCTCATCCCAAATTCATCTCCACTAAAAAAGAAAGAATAACACTATTTGTGCAAGCCTACAGCCAAATACCATCTTCAGCACTGCTCACAGAAAAGCCATCATTAGCATCCCTTCCTGGAGAATTAGACAACTGCTTTGGAACATCTACACCTAGTCCATGTACACACAGCTTAACTAAAAAGGTATAAATGAAATTAACAACCTAATCACTGCAGTTATATTGATCTTACCCTACCAGTTGGTAAAATCTGGTGTGAAAGTACTGAGGTTACTCTGAATCTATACAGAATGCTTTTATAATACACTGTATCACATACCTCTGGTAGCAACTTCTACTCTGTAAGCTACCTATTACGCCCAAGGGAGGCTTCTAGACATCACTGAACTTGTTATCTTTAGATGTACAGGAAAGCAAGCGATCACTCAAACTGATCGAGCATGAATGCGAAGTGGAAATGCAAACCAACACAAGTAGGCCAATCAAACTCCCTGCTAAACAGTTTTCTTATCAGTTGCACAGTGTGCTGCAGCTGAATATTGTTTATTTTCCATTTCTTTGTTTAAAGACCTGAACAGCAACATTACTAGCACTTTAAATTTTGAGTGATAACACTATTTCCACAAAAAAAAAAATGAAAACCACCCACCAAGATGGAACCCAAGTCCAGTTCTNCCATTTCTTTGTTTAAAGACCTGAACAGCAACATTACTAGCACTTTAAATTTTGAGTGATAACACTATTTCCACAAAAAAAAAAAAATGAAAACCACCCACCAAGATGGAACCCAAGTCCAGTTCTGCCATTTGTCTTGCTGCCCATGAGGAAAATCTGTGAGAAATCAGGGAGGGGAAAAATGCGCGTGTGATCAAACACTTCAGAAAGGACATTGGGAAAAAGCTACTTCCAAACACATTTCATAGTTCTTGGTCACATTTTCATAAGAAGTCCTAGAGCTCTAATATTGCTTTCTAAATAAAACATTTTATAAAAATGATTCAGAAAGCATTGGAAAGCATTCTTAGCCCATGTCCAGACAAGCATCTATATATATACACTGATTTGGGAAAGGAATGGGAGGACATAGAGGTGTTACGCAGAGTAACTGAAATGTGGAAAGACTAACTGTGAAGTGACAAACAGATTCCATAAACTATTCCCCCAAAACACACTGCAGCAGCCAGAACTGCAGCCAACAAAGCTGCTTAAGAGAATAGTCAGTTTCACTCATTTCTAGACTCACCAAGCTCAGCAATGTTGTGAGTGTGCTAAGTAACCATGGCATACAGTAAATAAGTGGTGAATCAACTCATTCCATGTGATCAGTTACCAAGGTCTTAAGGAAAGAACCACATGTTAAACTGGAAATAGCATAATCAGTTATAAAAGACCTCAGAACTCAGCAAAATTAGGGCACAGTAAAAACCACTATTTCAGTATACCAACTGGTGTCTTCTCATGAAGGATATCTGATTATATTTTCCTGTTTCTGCTGTAATAGAATTATTGTCCAGAGCAGAACTTGGAAGCTATATACTATAATGACTTAGACTTCAAGAGCTTTCATTAACACCACACTACAGCAATGCAGCCCACTTGTTAAGGTACCTACAGTGCTAAACACAGGCCAGCACAAGGGCTTGCAGAATCACATCTCTGCTAAAATCAGCTGTTCCAGGAACTGCTGTGGCACAGCCATTTCACAGCTAGAGCTGTTGCACATGCTTCTGCTCTTAACTACTCTCCTCAAGAAAAGTATCATTTTGCCAGGATCAAGACAGTCCATCCAAATATCAGTGGCTCCAATACCACCCTAAGATCCCATCTAGAGAAACAGCAAAGGGCATGAAGGGAAGTTTCATAGGGACTTAATCTAGAAGGTCAACCATGCCAATTTCACTACTTTAACCATGGCTTGCGTGACAGACACTGTGGAATAAGAAACACCTCCACAGTAGCAATTTCAGGTCTGCAGAAAGATACAAAACACCACTAGACTAATGTAAACCCATTAGGAAGAAAACAGAAGATGTGTGTACGTTAGACCACAACCCTAACATCTGAGTCATGCTAAGATACTAATGACAGCTGGGACAGCCCAAGAACACGGCCCAAAACTTGTCACTAATCCCAGCTCATGAAATTTCTTCAAACTGATTAATCAAGACAGGATACAAAGACGGGGCTGGTTTAAGACTTGCCATACAAGTTGCCATCCAGAAAACCATCTTGTATTTAGCTGGAAGCAGAAGGCACAAGCTGGGACACCAGCGAATTCCACCCTGTGTTAAGCTCCTCCCTCCCCTCAGTGCAGCAGCAGAGTTAGTTCATGCAAACACTCCAGGCCATGCAATTTTACCTCATATTACAGGTTAATATAAATTGAGTCAGAATTTCATACTGTGCTTCAGAAAGCAGGCTCATTGCCCTACAGCAGATATATCATCCCTTCCTAAGACTTCCCATCATTAAAAAAAAAATCCCACTCAAGACAACACACAATAAACAGGTTTTTTACATAGTAGTAGTGTTGGCATTTCAGCAGAGACTGGGAAACAAGTAAGCCCAAAAATCATCTCCAGCCTCTGAGCAAATCCAATTTCCTTTTGTTTAAGATAATGCATATGATGCATTATCTTAATAATGCCTTAAACATTGAATACTCAAATACATGGGTCATAAGCCGGCACCACATCCTTTGAGCAAAGACATCTTCCAAAGCCAAAAATGTTTCTTCTTACATTACTATGACAGCTATATTAAAGCATATACTTAAGAAATATGTATCATTTTCAACTTTGAAATAGTTCAATTCCACCAGAGGAATTAACTACCCCAGCCTTAAAAGGACTATTCAAAGAAAGCTCTCAGCTTCCCAAAGCTGCCACCAGTATGACAGCAAGATTTATGAAACTTATTTGAATGAACTGAAACCTATTAAACTCTACTTTTACAGGGCAACAGCACAAGACCTGTGATGGCACAAGGCGATTTCTTCCTCTGCAAGGAAACAATGCAGTCATCTGACATGCCCAGGATTAGAATTCTTCGCAAAATTTCTTAAGCATGTCCAGACACCAGGACACTGAATATTCCCACACACACAGAGCCACTTTTCAGAAAGAAAGTTTCCACGAACTCTCAACATCTGAGCTGAAGTCCAGACTTCGCAACAGGCAAAGTACAAAAATACACCCAACCACAAAGCAAAAA
>NDXB01019803.1:24007-40898 GCA_002631895.1 Agapornis roseicollis | reverse complement strand
GGAAAAAAAAAAAAAAAAAAAAAAAAAAAAAAAAAAAAAAAAAAAAAAATAAAAAAAAAAAAAAAAAAAAAAAAAAAAAATTTTTTTAAAAAAAAAAAAAAAAAAAAAAAACAAAAAAATAAAAAGGAGAGAAAGAGGCAAGACACTGAGGTGTGCTGCTATCTTGAAAATAATGCAGCTTTCCCCACTGAAGAGCCACAGTAGGTATTTTGCCTCTCAGATAAAAAATAGATATGAAAAAGTCAACTATTGCATTAAACCATGTATTACATTCTGTGCAAGACAGATTATTTAGAGCTGACAAACCACTGAAGGATACTGCTTTAGCACAAGATTTGATAAAATTTACAGTCTCTTCTGCAGTTATCTATCTCTGGCTAACTACTGCTACATCTGTGCAGGCTTTGCCAGGGACAGGCAAAATTTGCCAAGGGTATACTTAATCTGTGCAGAAGAGAGATTTCAGTTGCAGGTATCTGTTGGAGGAGATAAACTTGTGGGTGGGAATATCTCAAACCTCAGAAGACCATATGCACTTGTTTGACCTTGCCTTCCTTGAGGCAACCATGTAAAGCTTCAGTAGCATTACCTCAATGTTACAAGCACAATTTGTAGCCCAGGGATTAGATGAAAAAACAGAAAGCAAACTGCCTGTGACAGACAATTATGTTATCTAAAGCAAAATTAGAAGATTTTAATCACAATGAGACAAAACCATAATGGATAAAATACTTATCTCATGCTACAGAAGTTGTTAACATTGCAGAAATACATGTGCAGGGCCCATATTTCCCAGACATTGGCTCTGAAGAGAGACACAGAGAGCCCTTATTCTTCCCAATCCTCATCTATAAACAGAACTTGTCACCAGCTGGCTATAAAATGATCTTCCTTGTTCTAAACATTTGTTTGCATTCTACTAGTACTTAATCTATGGAAAACTATTTTCAGAGAGCAACAGTAAGTAAACAGGCTAAAATTTTCTGAATAAACTCTTATGTTATTCTATTTTAAGTACAAGTATGAAAAATAATGCTTCTTTAAGCAAATGAGCACCTTAAGTTAGTATGATAAATCTACACTTACACATTTCAGCGAGCAATCCAATTTCTAAAGCACCCTGTATCAACACTGGTGTCCTGTCCAAATTCTAGTTCAGATAATTACCCTGCCTAGCTAAATGCCTTAGCAGCACCCCATCCTGTCATAAATTGCTGTATAGCACAGAATTAAACTGTTACACCGCCACTGCATCTTAAGCACAGAATCAATGGTTTCTTGCTGATCAATGAAACATTAAAATTCTATGGGCCAGATTTTCTAGCCTATGTCCAACACAAATAAAACCTCGAACAACGTGAGGAAACTGCACTGGACATGGTAACTTTTAGCTTGCACAAACCTAACAGATGTTTCAGAGCACTGCATGTTCATTGCGCTGCCAGAAAGCACCAATTCCCAAACTCCTTGTTGCTGCTGCTCTCACGGGAGTTACTGCTCACATAGCTCTGAAGAATATATGCAAATACTCTTCAACTACTTCAGGGAAAAGTCTGGCAGATAAGCTTAAACTGTTGTGGAGGTGGTTTCAGATGATCCAGTGAAGCATCTGGCAAATGCTGTCATGTTCTGTCACCAGAAATTTGGCTGAAAAATTCAGGCATTGGATGGTAACCAACAGCTGGAGGTGACAGGAGTAAAGGGATGCTGCAGTTGCCTGTTAAATCCACATGTGGCTAGATGAAAGTCTTGTATTTCAGCTAGTGGCTGCTTCCTAAACTAAGGGGCAGAGGTCTTAAGTAAACAGGGTCTGACCAGGAAAAAGAGGCCCCAAACAAGATCTGCCAAGAGATCTTAGAATGGCAGTATAAGATAACACTGTGCTTGTGAAACACCACATTGAACAAGTACATGGCAGCTCTGATCCTGCAGAGTACAAACACCCAGAAAAGCAGCCTATATATTTCTGTCAGCTGCACATACACCTCATAATTTTTATTCCTACAATTCTCTTCATATACTGCTATTAGTTTGGTAATTAAGTAGCTGACTTGAATCTCCAGGTGTTTGCATCCTCTCTGTGAAGAAAGATGTGTGCAAATTCTGGAAAGAAAGGTGAAGAATTTGAAAGAGCAGCATGAAATCCTATTAAATTTCTGCAACAGATTTTCTTCCTCTCCTTTACCACTTGAGCAAGCCTCTTGAGGTAGGTCTCACCTATAGTGGGTTTGTTTCTTGGTTTGTGGGGGTTTTCATAAAGAAAACAGAAAGGATTGTTCTGTTGAAGACATATTTTGAGAAAGATTACCAGCCAAGCCCATCACACAGTGAAACTCCTCCAAATGCAACTATTGTCAAAACCAGTTCGAAACAATAGAGCCTGACCTGGAATTCTCAGAAAGGAGCTGGCTCAGCAGGGTGACAACTCATAATAAATCCTTTTCAAATTTTAAAGAAATGTTAAAAAACTTGAACTACTATTTCTTTCAATCAGTGTAATTTGGTTTCTCTAACAATGAGGGACATTTACAACAGAGGTAGGATTTTTAGCTTGGGATTCCTGAGCTGCATTTTATTTAACTTGTCAACCTCCAAGTTAATTTTTTTCAGCCTTATTTAAAGTAATCAAACATGTCTGCTCCCAGCCACGATCCATCAAAATAGTTAGCATACACTCAGCTTTGCCGAAGTCAGTTGCTATAATTGTGTGATCAGCATATTGCTAGACAAAGACCCTAAATTACTTATCTGAACATCAGAAAAAAAATAAAACAAAGGAAAAGATTAATTGTTCTTTCTTCTATATGTGAACAGACACCTGCCTTCACACACAGTTACACCTCCGGTGAATGGCACACACAATGCAGTCTGGCTTCCAGCTGGGATGCACCTACTGTGGAAGTTCCCCTAACCCAAACCCAAGAGCTAAATTTCCTGCACAGAGAGATGACGAGTTTAGGAAAGAAGTGAGCATCATGTCCCAGTGAGACAAAAATGCAGCTTAGGTATGTCCCCCCACCCCCACTCCCACCTCTCAGTCAATGAGCAATCTTGTATCCCACTGCTTCTGTAGAACCATGGAGTCCCCTTCATTGGAGTGGCCTTTCTACAAGTCTCGGCACGCACAAAGGTTTCTTGACCTTTTGTTTTGATCTGGATGAATCTGAGATGACTGTGCTCAAAAAAAAGTAACTACACACACTAATATTAGTTTAAAACATTACAAACACCAAGATAAATTGAAAGAAAACTAAATATAGAAACCAGTCAATTTTATCCTCTAAGATATACTCTGCTTAGTAGCATTCCTGGAAATTGATAGGTCTTAAATTAACCACAGGAGGGCTCCCTCTGGTATACTCAATACCACAGAAACATACTGTTAATTGCCAAAAATAATATTGTACCTTAAAAGTAACAAAGGTTTCAGACCTCAAACAATATTTTCCTCAGTAGGCTCCAATATATACAGGAGAATAAAATTATACATGAACAATTCAGATAAAGAAGTGAATTACAGAAGTGTTAACTGTATAACTGTTAAATGGCAAACACAGATTGCTAATGCACTGCATTTTAAGACATTAAGCTGTTTTGCCATTTCATGTATAGGGGCTTTTGAAGCTGACACACTGGCACAGCAATGAACAGGACTGTAGAATAAAAGAGGATTGAACACACCAGGTTCCAGCTGCTGCTGTAAGGAGAAAAAAATGAGGACCTGCTTGGAACAGCACATGCATAGAAACTGAGCACAGAAATTTAGGCTTCATTCTATCAGTATTTTTTATGGTTGGTCATGCACTTGCCCCAAATAGTACAAATTAATGTCAGCACTAGCCAAGCAGCTGCTTTTGTAGACTTGGACCTGTTTGTCACTCTATATTTAAATCTCTGTTAAAGAGAAACAAAACTCTTCTGCCTCACAAGGCTGTGGTAAAATCCAGGGGAAGTAACCGAGAACTGGAACTAAATCCACAAGTAACTGACAGTGTGATCACAGGAAATAGGTGTCTGTGACCAGGTTTTGCTTTCAAGATGCAGCTTTTATGCAGCTCCAGAAACAGAGTTCACCAACTTTCACTGTCATCAATAGTGAATATACAGAGTTAACTGTCCTGGAACAATTATGCTTATGAGAACCCATGTAATGAACAGTAGGAAACAATGCACTTTGAAGTAAATTTAAATTTTCACCGCTTTCACAGACTTCAGAAACTAACAACTGTTTGCAAGACAGATTTCAGGCTGAAACCAGTTTCTGGATTCAGGAGCCAAAGTTAGAACTTTCACAGCCACCAGGCCCAGAAGGTGGATTTTGTGCCTGTTTGTCAACTACAATACAGTCCCAAGCTTTGTAAGGACTAAGTTCTCCTTATACTGAGGAGTCCGTTTAAATGCATACCTCACATATCCCAAGAGAAAGACCTAATTGTGCGGCTAACCAGATAGAAATACAGAATTCACAGGACAAGGGAAAGAAAGCATGATGCTATTCCATTGGAACAGTGTCACAGCACAGCTATATTTTGGTCTTTTTTCTCAGCATCATGCATGCACCAAGATAAGGATGGCCAACACCATTCTGCTCCTCCTGAATAAGTACCTAAATCAGGAGGTTAAAGTAGCATGCCCCACTGCACCAAAGCAGAAGCTAAATGAAGCCAGAAATCTACCTTCTTTCCTTACTTTACACATCATAAAGTATTTCAGTAATACATCTATGAACAAGTATTACAATGTGTTTGTGACTAAGAGATGCTGCTGTTCAGTCCAATTTAAACTGAAGAGATTTAACATTGCATAGCAGGGTGATGTCAACTGAATAAAAAAAGTACCAAATGGAGCTGAAATAAGTTAGGGGCTACTTCACTAGATTGCTCTCTTTTCAGCCAACCACACAGGCATTCTATTCAACTGGAAAGAAACACACCTCACAATGCTTTTTACCAAATACCTACATTACAGACACAGGAAAGCTGCTGCAAGAAATCTGGGGTTTTTACACAAAGCCATTTTTAATATATTGAAAGTATATAAACAGACAGGGATAAAAGCCTTACTGCAGCCAAATAAAGTAACACTAACTTTGGACAGCATCAGACAACCAGCTTTGGACTACAGTTACTTGTACTACGTTGTTGCTTCTTCTCCACAGAAAAACCCCCTGAAATTAAAAGTTTTATAGGTTTGCATCCAAACACCCTGGCCTTGGGATTTTATCAAAGTAAAAGATCAAACAGGACACTTGTATCACATATATAACATGTCAGTGACAAAACCACAAACAAACAAAAAATCAAAGTTCAACTGACTCTAAAAACTGTAACTAAAACTCAAGGACACCATAATGTGTTAAGAAATTTATAAGACTTTGTTAAAAAGGCAGTAAAAATACCCCATTCAATTTCCCTTATTCTCATAGTATAGCAAGGAAGACTGACTTACAAAGAAATAAACAAGAAATTGATTGCAATTTTTCCCCTCGTGTTATGCTTTATTATCAAACTGTGTTTTATGGAGAGCTTGTTGCTTCATGTAACTCAGAACCTTGGTATCTGTACCCTTGAAGCTCAATCTTAAATAGTGTGATAAACCTAAAGTAAATAACAACTATCAAAATATAAAGGTCAGGTCTATCAAGTTCACAAGTGAAAACCTTAGGAAAATAGGATAGGTTAAAAAATGTAAGTTTGCATGAAACCCTCAGAGGCTGACAAATGCTTAGAGAATTAATGTACAGTGATCAAAACCATTAATGCTGTCTGAAATCAAGGTTGTCAATACCATGTTCTCATCTTTTAATCTTTCCTAAAGCAGAGCTGCTCCGCTCAGACACAGAATTTGCACAATGACAAAAAAATACACTTATGTAACTTATTTCAGCACTATTTTAAATAATAAAAAAGTCAACTTATTTTGTCTTATTAGACTTTCTAGATAGCACAAAAGAGAAGTGCCCACCTCTAGGCACCAGGAATGACATGGTCCCCAGGGGACACTGTTCTACCATCTATAGAAGCAGACTATTTTTGCTCTGTGGACTGCTTTTGAACAGCTTCTTTGCTTACTGCTGTCAGGGTATCAATGCCTCCTCCATCAGCCTACTATCCCTCCTTCGCTCCATTGCTGTAGCAAGTAGCTGAGGTGGTGGGAGAGTCTGACAGAACCCTCATTCACAGAGAAGTATGGGGATATCTGCTTTAGCAATGAATTGGAAAGTTTAATTTATAACTAGACAGAAAATGAGAATTTCACCATGCCATCTCCTCAAAAAACACCTGATGATCAATAACTTGAACTTGTCTTAAAACAAGATGGTATATTTATAAACATTAGTGCCAATGTCAGAATACCACTAAATGCACATTTTACTAATGAGAGCAAAACCAATTCAACCTATGGCTAACTTACAAAAATCATTGACAACTCTTCCTCTCTTCCATGGTCAGTATGTACCATAGCAGCCTGACTGGACAGCACTGTTATGTGCTGACTCTACATACATACCTACATAACCTAACACAAGAAAAGCCTGCTGCAGTTTCAGCAGAGCTGACCTTTAAACTTGTTAAGTTACACTAAATATCGAGTAATTGAACACCTCAAGGGTAAAGAATTACTGTGTTGTGCTGGATTTCTTGTATCTCCTAACTTAAAAGGGGGAGAAAAAAGTCATCATCTACTAGGATACACAGTTTCTAATGAAGGCTTTTCTAGTATGATCTCATGCCTAGTGTAGTCTTGAAAAAAAAAAATGCACTCCCCATCTTCTTAAAATTTCCTTTATATTTAGAGGAGTCAAAATTTGCATTTCAACCCTTGGTCCCTGTATGCATTTTGAGTTATAACATGCACATCAAAAGAGAGAAGTACTGTAATTGCATTACTTCAACCTGCTAACCTCACTGGGTACTGACATTGCCAACATGACTTCAATTCTGACAGTGATAATGGAATTACATTAGAGTCAGCTGTAAGGTTCAAAGTTTCATTGCTCATTTTTACTGTTTTATTTCCATTAAAGAGTCCCATTATACCTCAATCAATATTCAGGTGGGGAGGAAAAAATAAAAGGGGAGGAGGGGGAAGAAACTACGAAAAAGCCCCTTTTGGAAAACTCAGGATTTAAAATTTGCTGGGGTCTCATTAGCAAGTCTCACTGGCCCTTCATGTATGCTCAGCTGATGATCTCCAAGGTTTGCTTCCACCATTTTATCCAGAACTTTTTCTTAAAAGAAGTGATTTCCCTTTCAGTGCTATTCAGTCATCCTCTACTTGAAGGCTTAAATATTAGAAATTTCATCTTATGTCATGGCATGTGTCTTTTAAACAGCCATACAACAAACATGGAAATCATTATTTGCATTTAATACCTTAGCTTTTCTAAATCATGAAATAAATTAGAACCTGCAAAAACTACAGTATGCACCTTGTAAACTAATGACAGACACTTATGATTGTGTATAATTTTCTTTCAGCAGAAATTACTTTCAATTAAAATCTAGCACCTGACACCTACTGCATTTTAAAACCCTTGGAGAGACAGAGTAAGCTCCAAGTTAAGAAGCTATCCCTAACTTCCTCCTGTAGTAATAAAGTATCTTCCATTCAGCATATCTCATTAAACAAAGTTACAGTACTTGGGAGGACTAACTTCTGTAATGGATAGCTATATTAAAAAGAATCAAATACATTATTGTTCAGTTGAAGCCACTGACTTAAATACATTTAGTATGGGGAAAGTGCACTATATACATGGGTGATGACCCTTGAAATTAAGACTACTAATACATTAAAATGATACATGATGCTGTCTAATACAGGCTAACATGATGGCTACACAAGCAGTAAACAAACTAAAAGATCAAACAATCCCATAATTTCTTACTAATGATCTATGAAATATATTTAAATTACACTGACAATTACAGCGTAGGAGCATAGCACTGTTGGACAGAACAAATATAAGCTTTGGTAAATTACGTGCAGGGTTTCAAAGCATTGTATCACAACTCCCTAAAACTAAACTTTGCTTAATGCGGGTCATACTGTGATTTATGAGCCATACATAAACCCAGCGAGTTGAAGAACTTCAGAAAAAAACAGCTAATGTCAACTGCTGTTATTAATAATGATGACTTAGGAAAGTGTAAACTGGAAATACTTGAAAGTTCGTTGTGACATCAGTCTGACAAGCAGTTACATACAGCGCAGTTGGATCAGGTCACATTAGCAACATTCGAAGAGAAAACGACTGTCAGTCACTTCTGCCGAGTTTTCAACAGAAAGGAGGAGGAAACAAAAAATCTATGCGGTTCGTTACCTAGATGGACCCCGAGCCGTTTTAGCGGACATTCAGACACACATCAGTTTAAGAAGTATTACAGACAGGCAAACAAACAAAAGTTCCGACTGAAACTCCACTTCTTGTAACGATAATTAGAGCCCAGCGTCACCCTGGGCTAGCCACGGGAGCAAAAACCCCACGTCCTCCTAATTTCACAGCGATTACGCAGACTGCTCACCCTCACCCCTTGCCCTGCCCGAAGAAACCCAACCCGCCAGACTCATTTGTTGGCCCGCAACTTTCCCTCTTCAGCGCGGAGGCTGGGCGAGCACATGTGCTGTGCTCCGCTCCGCTCCGCGCCAGCGGCCGCCGCGTCCCAGACTCTCCCGCCGGTGCCGGGCCCGTCTCAGCCCCGGAGATGGGGAACGGGGACTGCGCCCCGGGAGGCGGCAGCCCGCCAGCCGCCCAGCGCAGCGGAACTCAGCAGGGCAGCGCTCCTGGGCAGCTTCGCACTTACCTGCGGCTCGGCGGGATCGGCGGGCTTCACCAGGTGCTTCTCCTTGTAGAGAGACCAGAGGCCGATGTCGGGCAAGAAAATCAGCGCCGCGGTGAAGAGCAGCGTCATTTGCAGAAACCTCTTCTGTTTCCTCTTCATGGCCAAAGCCGGGCTGCTCTGGTGGTGGTGGTGGTGGTGGTGGTGGTGGTGGCGGCGGCGGCGGCGGCGGCAGCAGCAGCTACCCCAGGACCACGGGGCCAGGTGTTTCCCTCCCCGCCGTCCCTCGGAAGGGCCCGGCACCGCGGCGAAACTTCGCCCTCCCGCCTCACTCCTGCCCGCCCCGTGGCCGGGCGGGGCCGCCCCCCGCGGCGGCGGCGGCGGCGGGGCTGAAGCTGGCGGCCGCTCCCCCCGCCCCGGCGCGGCGCTGCGCGGAGGCAGTGCCGCTCCCGGGGGTGCTCATGGATCCAGCCGCGCAAGGAGCGGCAAACAGCCCGGTGCACAGGGGGGAGGAAGGGAAAAAAAACAACCCAAAATATTTCAAAGGAGGTAAAACAAAAACCACAACCAGAGTGCAGCGAACTGCGTTGGCTCGGGAGAGCGCCCCCTCCTCCCAGCTCCGCAGGAGCGGTAGCGCTGCGCGGAACCCCCGCGGCTCACCGCGCCCGCTCGTCTCACGTCCCCCTGCCTGCCCCGGCCTGAGGTGGTGGGGCGCGGCATCATGAGCTCATCACGCGCAATTTGCTAAGCAGGAGTACAAATACAAACAATAAAAATAAAGAAATAAAGCGAGGAGCGCAGACGCCGGAGCTGCGGTACGGCGCGACCCTCCGCGACGGGCAAGGGGGGCCGGCCCCGCGACCCCCGCCACCACGTGTGCCGCCTGGCCGGGCCAGGGGCGGACAGCACCGGTTTCGCTCCGCCGCGTCCCCTCATCCCTGCCTTCCCATGAGTGCCCTCCGCCGGCTCCGCGTCGTTCCGAGCCGGCGGGCTATGCGACCAGCGTGGGGACCGCGGGCCGGAGCCGGGCGGCGCCACCGCCGTGGCCGCCGAGCACCGGGGATGGGGCTTGCAATTCCCGTTCCGGTCCGTCCTCCCTGGCGCTACGTGAAACGCGTGGGGAACCGCGCTGAGAGCCCGCGAGCGGATCGTGGCCCAGGGACCCGGCCCTCTGCGCCAGGAAGTGGCCGGGGCGCTCGCCCGCCGGGGGTCTCTGGGCTCCCCCTCGATGCGCCGCTTCTGGCAAGCCCGCCAGGCCATCAGCCCAAGTAGCCTCTGCCTTCCCCGCACCGCACTGCGGGGCTGAGGGCACCCACGCCTCGGGAGCAGCACAGGGAGAAGGAGATGTTCAAAGCCATGTCGCTGAGGCTGTCGGTTCTACCTCTGCTCTACCCTGTTGCATCAGACCTGGGCTCCTGTTCCGAGTTCAGCTGCTTGTTCTGACTGCGTGGTGCAATTACCCTTTCATCTCAAACGATGTCCTCTCAGCAGAACAGGACACATACATAGTTAAGCTTATTGGGACCTGGTGCCCTTTCAACTTTGTCACGTCGAACAGAAGGAAACTATGTACCAGATGTAGTATTAATGTTTCTAGAATCAACATTGAAAAATAAAGGTATATCAAACTTCATTTTGTCCTGCCCTGCATATAAAAAGCTATCATTTCAACTACAGTCTATGTTTCTGTTGGTGGGTAAAATATTTCCGAATGTCAAGGTGTAAATCCTGCAGTGAAAATCCTCTTTCTGTAACTAACATGCACCTCTGGAAACTGTGAGTAATGCTGTCCTTTTACATAGGTGAGATAGATCTTGCCCATCCACAGAACTGTCTTGTGCAGAAAGCATTTCCTACCCATGCACAAAACAGTTAAAGAGGCAGTTAGAGGTTATTTTTAGGAGAGTAGCTGGAGATAAAGGAAAGCTTGTGGGAGGAACAGAACTCTGAAAACTGAAGGTGGGGTGGGAGGAAACAGCATAATGCTCTTCACATAAAAGCAAGACTGGAAGGGACCTTGCAAGGTCAGCTCCTCCATGGCTGTGCCCCCAAGCACAATCAGATACATCTATGTCATTCTTGACATGTGTTTGTCTAACCCATTCTGAAGTCCTCCAGCGATAGCACCACTACAGCCTCCTCAGGCAATCTGTTCTGACTTGCAGTTACAAACTTTTCCTTAATGTTTAACCTGAAACTTCCTTGCTGTGATTTCAGAATATTACATTAGTATTACAGATAGACAGCAAGCACAGTACTTCGCTCAGTCTTTACATAGTTAATGTCTGCTTTCAGATACAGTTCCATATGTACTCTGGGACATCTGAAATGCTGACGTCTCTTACTGCTTTCATCAGGACTGTCTTCAACTGATCTGTATCTTTCTCGAAGTGCAATGTCCAAAGCTGGATGTAATATGCTACTTGGGAACTCATAAGTGTTTATAAGAAAAGAAGGATAACTGTGCATGTGTCGCAGCACATATCCTTGTTCCATGCTTCCATGTGGAATGCTAGCTTTGGTTTTAAAAGCAGTAGGCTGTTAACTAATGACCATTCTGTGGTACATTTTAAGCTCTGGTTGGTTTCATTTCCCTTAAATTAACTACCTTGTAGTTCCTATTTCTACCTGCTGTATACTTCTCCCTTTGGCTCTGTCTCTATTGAATATCTTTTGTTCTTTTCCATAATATTTATTCAATTTTTCAAAATCACTTTGAATTTAAGGCTATCTTTCACTGTCATATACAAATTTAATAAAAAATTTCTATGCTGTAGTCCAGATTGTTAGCAAGAACTTTAGCATGTTCAGATGCAGGACAGATCCTTGCAGAGCTCTTCAAAATATATCCTCCCACACTTGAGAGTAAGCCCTTGATACTTTACTATCTCTGTAGTTTCCAGGTTTGCACTTACCTTGACGGTTATAAGACCTATGTAAAGTAATCTTGCTTAGAAAAGTGTCATGTGCTTGATAGTCTTAGTGACAAAGGTATACATCATTGTTTTCTTTTCACCCCTGCCAGGGTACAAGGATGGCATGGAAGATCACCAAAAAGGCTATGCAAGTAGTTACACTTTTTGATTTTTGCAGCTAACCAAGAGGATATTCAGTTCAACCAAATTTTCAAAATTTGGGTTGTATTCAAGAGCTGAATCCACCAAAATATTAGAAGTCACAAAACCAAAGGGCACTGATGTTGTCAGAATTTCCACTCACATTTTTAGCTCAGCATCCAGGGTTAGGAAACCTACCCAGCATATAGAAGATTTTGATTCAGTTGCCTTTTTGTCTGAAGGGATTCAGCCCCGATGTGCTTCCACTCAGTGCAAGAAGCATAATAGCTAGAACAATGCTAAGTATAGAAATTATTGCTATGAGATCATATAGTAATTCTATAGAAAAAAGTAGGGCTACTGTCAGGAAAGATTTAGGAGATGTTGATACCGAAATTCTACAGCATGCTGGTTAAGTCCCTCTCCAGAGGTTGAAGTGAATGCAGACATTCACTCTCAGGAGATGAAATTCAGTTTAATTTCCTGAATCCTGAGAATGATTTTGTGATAAGGGCCATTGTCCGCAACTGACAAATTCAGGTCTGCTTTGTAAAGAATAAGGGCACATTTTCCAGCAAATAATTTTTTTCTCACAGTCACAAGCCACCCAGCCCAAATAAGAATTGCTGAGTTCTGAGGATGCTAAGCTAGTTTAAAGGAACGAAAAAATATAAAAGCAGCACATCATCATCCTGTGAGTTAAAAGCTGAAAGCACACATCAAGGCATGTGGCAATAACATATGCTTGCCCTAGAAGAACTTGTAGGAGAGCTGCAGAATATACAGTTTCTTCAGTGGGAATAAATTGCAATCTTCAAATAAATATTTCCTATTTGAAATCTCAAGCCATATATGAAAGAGAATGAAAGAGGTATATTCTGAAACCATGCACACCTTGGCATCACAATTTACTGCATTTGGGACATACTTTCATTTCTCTTCTACATGTCATACTAAGCCAAAAGTTCTATCAAGACTTCTGATATGACTTTGGACAGAAAATCAGACCAGAGTGCAAAACAACCTAGCAGGCAGGAGAGCTGCCAGGTAGGAGGACTACAGAAGCTATTCAGACACACATTTCAAACCTAGAAGCTGAACTCAGCCTGTGAGAAACATTGTTTTGAGATAGCAGCTTTATGTATAGAATTATTCAAAAGAGACTCCAGTTCATGCCTAATCAATATTCTTCATGCAGGAAAGCCACTATTCAGTGCATATATTGCAGGAGCCAAACTGCTCTCGCATGAAAGATAGAGTACCCACCTTTATGTTCACTGTTATAAACAGCAGAGCTTGATGTGCTCTAAACAGAGAATGTGCTCTAAACATAGAATGAATCTAGTAAAATGATGATCTGCAATATTGCCATATAAAGAAGTGAATAAAGGAAATGGAATGGGAGTTTCCTTTACAGTATTTACCTCCAGGTAACTCAGGATGTAAAATGGCCAGGTCTGGTTTCATGTGTTGTTTCAGTCTGCTTAGCTAGAAACAACACCTAGTGTTGCAAATGACTCTCAAAGGCAGGAAGAGGGGCAAAGGGATTTCTTCTTTTCCTAGCAAAACCCAGATCTGAAACAGAGTTGCAAACAGTCAGCAATTCTGGTATGTAGGGGACTGACATGCTTTTCACATGGCTGGGTTTCACCCTCAGACCTCCAAGCATCCCTCACAGCTCTTCACACCCTCTTTCTGTGTTTTTTGTGTTAGGATCAACCAAAACCTCAAGTGAAAGGCATACTGCTGATAGCGTACTAGAAATAGAAATGGAAATGAAAATTCAGTGTGAATTCAACTCTTTTACAAAAGTTCAAAATCCAAGTCCAAACTCCCACAAAGAACATATATTTTCAATGTATTCTGCAGAGAAAAATTTCAAGATATTCACCTCAAAAACTGAAGTGTTCATATAGATACATATATAGACTCTGGCTATAAATAACAATACATGTAACAGGTTTTCATTGACATGTTTCTAAGTCACTTGGCCTCCTCTGTCTCCAGTTTTGACATCAAGTTTCAAAATCATCATCACATATTTGTATTACTTCTAATGGTGGAAATATTTTTTGTAAATTTCATTTGTTGGGTTTTTCATAGAATGAAACCCTTGGTCTCAAATTTGACTGCAAATTTCAGCTGAAAGGGAAAGCTAGGACCCTTCCTACTCATATAGGAAATACAGAAACTCAGACTCCAGAGAGAAACTCAAGAGAAGTTCCTTTTATCAAGACTTTTGGATCCCGCCTTGTATTTTTTAAGTTATTAAGTTTGGCAATATTGCACAGAACCAGGAAATTGATGAGTACACTACAAGTGTTTATTGAAATAGAAGTCATAAATCTGAAGAACTCTTCTTTTTAGGAAGTAGAGATTTTCTAGTCACAGTACACTTTAAGTTCCATTGCCTTAGATAAAAAGTTTAATGGCAATGAAAAGAGCTAAACTATATGAAAAGATGATTGGGGAGTCATGTGTGTGTATCCAAGATCTTTGGCTCTCTGGCATTTAGAAAATAATATCATTCCTACTTCAGAATTATAAAGTTTGGTTTAAATTCCAGAAAAACAACAACATTGCTTCAGTGAAAGTTCACATAGAACTTAAATGAGTAATGCTAACACCATAAGTTATTTCTGCTTTCAAATGTTTATTCTGTTTGACTGGCTGGATGATGAATGATTGCTTCTTCATTGTTGCTGTGCCACTACGTACTCAAGAAAGCAAACAAAATATGCTGATGGATCAGACTTTTTGCCAGTTACCTCACAAGCTGCAGATTCCCTAGTGCACAAAAGAAATCACTGAAATGTAAGGGCAATCAGAAAAGTTTATTTTGAGAGAGAAAATCAGTACAATATCAAATATTTCTAAATAGCTCAGTAATCATAAAACACTGATGTCAGGAAAAATAGTTGCTCATTCTTCCTTTCACAAAAATCCACAGTAATTTGGACCTAAATATGGTACAGGAACATGGCATTTGCAGGAAGCTGGATGAAGGAAAAGTTAGCTTCTTTTAGTTCATTTTTTTCAACAAACAGAAGCAATGTATTAGGTTTACAAGAACAGAAAAAACTCAACTGTGTTAGCCAGAAAAAGCATTCAGTTTTTTTGAATATCAGCTCTCTCTCTCTGGACCATTTCAGAAAGCTCAGTATACATTTTCCAAGTATCTAGTATGGCCTCACATCAACAGTACTCTTTTCACATCCAAGAGTTTCATTTGACTGAAAATTCATAGGGCCTTCAAACTCTCATCACACAACTTTATATGGGTAGGACCTAAAATAACATTATATTACTGGAAATAAAGCAGTACAGTCTGCAAAGCTTCTTTAACAAGATTGAAATTCTCATCTCACCAAATTTCTAAAATGTGAAGAATATATGAAAAGGTAGCAGATGTCACCTTCAGTTCTGATTTCTTACCAGAGCATCGCCAACAAACTTTGAAGATGTCTACACTGATAAATAAGACAGGAGAATGGGCTAGATGGAGCTCCACATTGCTTAGTTGCTCATTTGCCTCCAGTTTTGTTTTGATCTGCTCCAAACAGTTATTTCAAAGACTAAGACCAGGCTCAGCACTGGGAATCATTTATTTCAGTTAATCATATAAGGGGGTGAACGGATGAGATGGCATCAGTTTGTAGCTCTGTCATCCTGCACGCACACCCAGTCAGCTGAGCACCACATGCCCTAAGCCCTTGTCATGCCTTCCTGCCATTCAGTAGGCTATGTTGCGTGTCCCTGAGGTCTGCAAGTCACTTTTAGAGACCTCATGTCATCTCAGACACTGTAGTGACCTGCAACTTATCCTCTCCCCATTGTGTCAGAGATTAAGATAGCAGTTTGCAACTTGAGCAAGCTAAAATGTTGGTTTGCTACTAACAGTTCAGTGCTAGTAACATAGTATTTTCCAACGGTTAACTATTTCTGTGAAGTATACCTAGGACAACAAATGGTGTATGAACACTTCCTACAAATTTGATAAGGAAACTGTCAAAGAGAATGCAAATGTAGATCAAAGTACTGACAGCTCCAGTTCCATCAGTGCAAATTTCTAGTATAAATGTATATAAAAACAGGAAGCAAGTAAGAAGCAGCACATTTATACCACACTACTGCACTGAATTCCAGAGTGTACTGCAGAAAGGCTTCATAGATGTCATAGAAAGCAAGACGATGGTTTTATATTCTGGGTGCAACCCAGCAATTACATAAGCTGCATCTTAATGACTACATATTGCTCCACCATTAAGGAGAAAATGTCATTTTATTTAAAATTATAATTACTAAATCCAGTGATTTCTGATGAGCTGTGTGAATGTGATTTGCAATATTGATTCCAACATATTCGAGAAGAAAATGAATGCTGAAAGAAACAAGATTCAAGGTAAATACATTATAACAAAGTATTTTTGTAAGGGGAATTAGTAAGAGGTTTTCTGCTTTTCAATTATTAACATATTTGGCATTTTATATGCAAATGTTGAAGACTGGAGGTAAGGTAATCAAAGGTAAAACATAAAGGACTGGAATGCCACTCTGAAAAATGCTTACTAATATCTTTATAAGCAAGTTACTCTCAGTTGATCTACAGTATTACTAACCAGATATTTAGTATTTTCCATGGAAGTTGTTATTCATATTTCAAAATAACCATCATGAGAACTGGAAGACTGGTTTCTTTTTTTGCTGTTGCAAGTCAGACATCACAAGTTGCCTTTTCAGTCTCAGACTTCATTCAGGCTCATAGGATATTCAACAGTAGTAGGACTCAGAATACATTAAAGGATCAAACATATGAAATATAGACATCACTGAATATTATGAAGGAAATAAATATAAAACTAACCAAAGAGTTTAATCAAAAGCTGACTGAAAATTTTTAAATAACCCCTTTAATTTCAGTGAATTTCATAATAACACAGAAGTTGTAAAGTCTTAATGGCTATCAAATGTAAAAAAAATGTTGCGTCTCCCTAGGCATTCCTGAGTTTAAAGATAATGTGGGTTTGTTCCTCCTTTTTTTTTTTTTTTTTT
>NDXB01019803.1:0-13837 GCA_002631895.1 Agapornis roseicollis | reverse complement strand
TTTTTTTTAAAAAAAAAAAAAAAAAAAAAAAAAAGCTGTGGTGTCAGGTTTAGTAGCATTCCCTGTGTCAGTTAAACAGAACGCTAACCTATAAAATTATGTAAAGCATATACAAATTTATGTTAGTTACTTCTTTATGCAATATATAAATTTTCTTTCTATCTAGTGCTTCAAGGCACAAAACATTTGTTTGATTTTTCTTTGGACTTCGCTCAAATTTAAACTCTCCCTCAGGACTATCAGATGAGCTGCCCAGAAGCAGCTCAATGTAGCTTGAAATATAGCAGGTGCTGAATGGATGTTGTCCCTTGCCAGTAGCTGTAGCAAGTAGCAAACTTGCCTTTATTGGATTCTAAGGCAGTGAATCTGCCCTATTTTTTCACAGCCTCAGGCATGCTGCTGATCATTTAGATTTAAGCATATTGGAAGTTGTAAAAGCATCTCACTGCAGCTACCTGTAGCTGTTCAAAAAGATACATTGGCAAGTTGACTAAGAAATCTGCCTCACACTTAGTCTCAATAAATTGCATTTAATCTGTCTACTGTTTGATACAAAGGATCATCTTTGTTAAAAATGCATCTACACGCTTTGGAGCAGAATATGGATTAATGATTGATAAGACTCAGCAGCTGCTTGCAAAAAACATTGATTTTTTTCATATAGTAGAGCATCTAAACATTTAGGGTATATTACCATTTTATATAATTGTCCTGGGTTCAGCAGTAGCAGCCATTTTTCTCCTTCTTAGTAGCTGGTGCAGTGCTCTGGTTTTGACTTTCAGCCTGGGAACAGTGCTGATAACACCAATGTTTTTAGTTGCTGCTCAGTAATGTTTAGTCTGACCAAGGACTTTCTGACTCTCATGCTTTGCCAGGGAGGAGGGGAAGCTGGGAGGAAGCAGAGACAGGAAACCAGACCCAAACTAGCCAAAGAGGTATTCATACCAAAGCATATCATGTACAATATATCAACCGAGGGCAGTTATCCTGAAGGGCGAGATCGCCTCTCGGGTCAGGCTGGGTATTGGTTGGTGGGTGGTGAGCGGTTGTATTCTCTTCCCTTGTTATTTCCCTTATCATTATTATTATTGGTGGTAGCAGTAGTGGTTTGTGTTATACCTTAGTTACTGGACTGTTCTCATCTCAACCCATGGGAGTTACATTCTTTCGATTCTCCTCCCCATCCCTCTGGGAGCAGGGGGAGGAATTCAGTGTGTGTGGGGGGTATGTGTGAGTGGCTACATGGTTTCTGGGTTGCCAGCTGGGCTTAAACCATGACAATAGTCTTAGAAAATAAGGTATTACAGTTTTAGCATTCCAGCAAAGAAATTTAGTCCCTAGCTTATAAGGAATTTATCTCAAAGTATTTTGTTTTTTGACCTTTCTCAGAGTGTTCTAGAAATAGGTAATTATATTTCTTTGCGAGGGAGACAGATAAAGTAGATACTGTAAAATGCATCCACTCATCCACTTGCTCTTTTGTTTCATTGTTTTTTTTTTGGTTTTTTTTTTTTATTATTATTATTATTTTTTGTTGTTGTTGGAAAAATTGTTGAAGGAAAAATCCTTCTGCTCCACAGCTGTTCAGCTTTAGAGTAAAGCCTAACTTATAGATACTGGGACTTAGGCAAAAGCGTAAGCTTGTCGATGTCCGTGCCAATCTCCCACATCTACAGAGTACACCACACTTGAAAATTAAAGGTAGTTTCTGAATCAGATTCAGCCTAACAGAGGAAACAATAAAAATCCAAATTTTAAAAACTAAAGCATGGTATATTAAACCAGTGCATTTCACAGCCAAAGGAGGTAAATGGATCCTCCACTGTCAGTTCTTAAGTGATTGCTAGCCAGGCCTTAGTAACTTGGTTCCTTCGATTACCTACACTTACCTTAAGGATCCCCACTATGGTTTGTACTGCTCTAGCGCTTCATATTGTACAAAGCTTCTAAATAGTGAGAACCACCTTCTATCCCTTTCTTGCTTAAGAATGTCACAAAGGTTGAGGACAGGAAATGTATTTATCCTTTGTCCCTTAACTGGCTCCTTCCCACAAGCAAGTTCTTCACATACTGAGGATTTTCTTGTTGTGAATTTCAAAGTTTCATAATTATTTTTTTTATGCCAACTAATGTGTAAAAATAGTACAGACCATGATCTGTTTGACCTTTCCAGACCCCAAAATTATTTCTACATCAAGTAGAAGGTTTCTACACAAGTTTCAGAAGAAAGAAAAGATGAGAGCTCAAATTGACATGAAAAATCTGAATGTTACTGCACTTACATAAACAGTGTTATGAAAACATTTTTAGTCTGTTGTTAACTGCTGCTGAGCAAGTGTCAGACTAGTTCCACTGTCATCTAGGGCAGCACTTAAAAGCACAGAAAACATAAGTGAGAAAAAAATGGCTGAGAGGTTGAGATGAATCACTGACTAAGCAGTGTGATACCTATATATCATTCACAAAGAGTGTCTTCTTTCAACAAATTGTGATCACCTGTCACAGGGATATGAGAAAATCAGCACCAACAAACTGAACAAGCCTTGAAGAGTTGGAGGAGCACTGAGACAGAAAGGGACAGGTCTGTGAAAGCAAGTGGAACTTGCAAGACCAGATGCCAAATCAAGACCTAAATCTTCTTTTATCCTTGTCACACCTTGCCATGCAGGTCTACTCTATCCCTTTTGAGAAGGTGAACACTGTGCAGTTTTCAAAAGAAGGGGATGTCATAGTTTTAGAGAGGAGCAGAATGTGTTGTTTGTTGCCTTGTTTGTTGTTTGTTGCCTTGTTTGTTGTTTGTTGCCTTTTTTTTTTCCTGTTTTCTCCTCTTATTGACATTGTTTATGGTTTTGTAACACTTTACATTGAAATGATGCTTTCTTAGAAAACATTTATTGTGATGTGGATAGCTTTATCTGCTGCAGTCCCATAATCTCATCCCTGAATAATAGTCAACTCGGAACTCATCACTGCGTACATAAAGTTAAAATATTATCCTTCTATTACATTGCATTACATATTATTATTTCATCAGCCATTTTATCACCCAGTCTGGTTTTAGGGGGGATTTTTTGTCCCTTTATAATTACTCACAGTTGGTCCTTTATTTTTCCCATAATTTTGGTTTAACTGCAAACTACTTATTCCCACTTATTCAACTCCATTTCCAGGATATTTAAGAATACATCAACATGGGTTCAAACAGAAAATTGGTGGGACTCCAGTGTTGACCTCCTTCCACTGGAAACTAACTCTTTATTTCTAGCTGATAAATAGATATTCTAATAGCTAAGAACATTGAAATACCACTAGGGTTTATAGCCATTAAGCACCCTCTGTGGGAAGAGAATATCACCATTCTGAAGAATTTCACACAAGTATCAGAAAGTTATACTTCTAAGTATTATGCATAGCATGTATCTCTAGGCTGCACCTACTTGGTAGTTTGTATCTTTTATGTTTCAGACTGAAAAACAGTCTTAAACAGCCTCTGAGGAAGGAATTGTGTTTTTCTTCCATGATTGTTAGAATTACATAATAATGAAAATACACTTTAGTTATCTGTAGTGACTGTGATGAACAGTGAAGTACAATTAACTGTTAATCCAGAAAATATTTAAATGGCTAACATGCACTGGTAATCCCAATGACTTCACCTGATTATTGTTGTGGGACTAAATGCCAAATGGGCTCATTAGGCATGTGACTAAAGAAGCACAGCTGTCTTTCAGTCCTACAACAGGAATCAAGTGAAGTCATTGGGATTATTAATGTATATTAAGCATTACATCATAGTGACACTGCTAAGGTGAGTAAAGATTTATACACAAACTGTTTGTAAAGTCAGGAGAGAAATAAGTTTTACAATTTAAGGTTTATCTTAGCTTTAACATAAAGTTTTTAAAAATAAAGGGAAAGGAGGAGCAGCAAAACCAGAGGTTCCTCTGTGATAACTGACATTGTTTTGTTTTGCTTATGTAAGAGTGACAGAAGTAATAGAAAAAACAGTAAGACGGTGGAGAATAAATGCATGGAGAATAAGTAAGAGCACAGCATGACAGTGCTAAAAGTGTTTCATTCTATCTAGCATTACAGTTGAAAGTCCTCGTTTCATCTGTATTTTTATATTTGTAGGGAATGTTGCTATTTTGAGAATTATTGAGAAGTTTGCCTCAGCTCTGACCCTGCAAAAATAGGTCAAGGCATTTTGGACTCTCAAATCCTTCTGTATGTCAAAACTTAGAATAGGCCCATCTGTTCCACTTTTCACTGTTTAATTACTCCTATTGCAGTTAGCTCTTGTTACATTGTCTTACAAATCTTGGGAATAAAATGGCAAAATATACTTTGAGTCTGCCCAGCTTGTTTGATCTTGAATTTAGGTGTTTGAGCAATTATTTTGTTACAACATGAGGCGTACGTGTGAGAGATATTTCTCATTCCTTGTAATTATGTGATAACGATATTAAGCATGAAAATCTTCCTATTGTTTTCCAAATACATGTCCTTTGTGAACTCTGTTGCAATTTTTGAGTTAGGTGTTGGTGACTCATTTGTCTCCTGACATCAATAATAACGTATAAATGGCAACTTTTGAATCAAGGACTGATATAATCAAGTCTTTGTCTATAAACCATCTTTACTATCAATGCTTCAAATTATGGATATTTTCAAATAAGACAACTTCACTCATAAGGAAGGAACAATCCTCCTTTTTGTGTTATGGGAAATTAATGGGATATGATCAATTTAAAGCAGTTATTTATTCTGCTTTGCAGCAAACCACTTGGGAGTGGTGGCTACTTTTAATTTGCGAGGGTGTTGCTCTTCTACGGATCAAATTAGTAACCAAGTCTCTTATTAGGCAGAATTCAAATGAAACTGGAGTTCATGGGCAGTTCGGCAGAGATGCCATAAACTTTTGTTTCTGCTGGGATCTGCTGCTTGCTAACAAGGATAAAAGTGCCTAAGGCTTCTGATGTGACAAGTGAGATTTACTGGGGCTACAAAGCTCACTGAGCATCCAAACACTGTGTTTTATGAGCATATTTGAATCTCAGCCATGCAGTTTTATTCTTTTCACTATTTTTTGTTATGCAGCTGTACTAAAATATCACTAACATTGAAATCTTTTTTTGATATGGATCATAAAGCATCCATATTGCTCTTTCTGCATTAAGAGATTGTCAGCATTTCTCAATACAAAACTTTGTTTTTTTCTCTCACAATTGTGTAAATTCTTTGTAATTCACTGTAAACATTTGAGTAGTCCTCAATGACTAAAACTGACTATGAAGCATTGGTTGACATGGTTTAGTGTGAGATGTCCCTGCTTATGGCAGGGGGGTTGGAACTAGATGATCTTAAGGTCCTTTCCAACCCTAACTATTCTATGATTCTATGACTAATATATGTAGGAGTTGTAAGATCTGACACCAGCTTTGCAAAGTGGTGTCCTATAAGTTGACCCAGCCTGGTTGTATTCTTTGGAGGGATGGGATTATTGTATGGATTCATTACATAGTAACATTAGCTTTAGTGTGGCCTTTAGTCAAGGGAGTTCTAAGGTATGAAAGAACCCCTTCAATGTAACCACTCCACTCCTATGGAGTTCTCACAGAAAAATAATTTTTTTCTTTTTCTCCATATAAAATATGCATTTATGCTAGGTATTAAATCAGAATGACGTGATACACTTTCCATTTCTTCCCTGTTCAATTATGCCATGCTATTCCTCAGACTTCAACCATTCATTCTAGGATTGTAGGCCAGAGAGGGAGACTATAGTATCTGAACTGCTACAGGAACATCTTTTTCTTGCAGTGTTGGAGATCTGTGCTACAAGGATTAGATGCTAAAAATTTTCCTCTGCCTGAGTCATTAGGAGATTTTCCCAGAGGGAATGAATGCATCTGTACAGCTTAAGTGACCTCTGCAGAGCTGTATGTACTCATTGAGATACAGCAAAAACCTTTGACATGATGCAGTCCATTTCCTTTTATGGATTATTAAGTAATTTTCAGATTATGTGGATAGGCAGTTCATAGCCAGTACTTCAGCATTTCATTTACAATGACTTCATATGAAGTGCCATGGGCATGTTTGTCATTTCAGAGAAGGAATAGTAGAGTTAAATACAAATCTAGTATGTGGTAAGTGCATAGACTCAGCACAACAGAAACAAACCTTAATAATTTTGGAAAATACTTATTTCTTCCATTTGTCTTGAAACCTTGTCACGTGAAATTATGAAATCTACTGGAACCAAGTGACAGAAGTCTAAATTAAAGCACAATTTCTACCTCTTCTTTCTCCACATAAAAGCAATTTTCTATCCTGCAGTTCTGGGGGTAAAGGGGATGTTTGAGAGTTATTCTGGGGGCCTTGTGTAACACAGTAATCATTAAGTTTTACAATATTCTCCATTATTTTCCGTAGGTAATTTTATTTCACTCTTACAGAACTCCACAGTTCCTTCGTGGTCTGTATCTATAGCTGCTCTTTGGGGAAATTTGCTTTGATCTTTAAGCATCTCCATATCAGCTCCTTCAGCTTACGGATGACCTTTTTTCCTTCCATTTTTAGAAACTGCTTTCTTTCTATTCTTTATCTGTGGACTATTAAGGTTCCCAAAGTAAATCTGGGATCCATTTTAATAGTAAAATCATTTCACTATATATGAGTAAATAAGATCAAAATTTTGACTGATCTGTTTTTAGGTCAGAAGAAAGGCTCAATTAAACTGATTAATGGATATCTTATTCCAAGAGTGGTCAATAAGACCATAAATGAGAACATACTCTGCAATAGATAAATGACAAATGCTATATAAAGCAAAATATGGATTTTTGATATCATATAATGACTACTACTCAAAGCAACTCATTGCAGAACTCAAAAAAGAGGAAAACCCCCCCTGATTTTTATTCTGAAAAAAAGGCAGGATTTGGTTCAAAATACCTCAGTCAAACAGTGACTTTGAAACAGTGACCTTATAGAAGAGATACAGAATTATCTATTCATAATACTATTGCTTATCTTCGACTATCAGTGGTATATAAAGGTGTGAAGCTTGTAAAAAAGGGAAATTAAAAAGAGCAGCTGAAAAGGTAAAAATCAGTGTGAAAAATAGCTAAAGACACCACACTAGCCAATCAGAAGAAACACAACAAAAGCATGTATAAAAGGCTCTCTCTGAAAAAAGATCTTATTTATAGGGTGTACCATAATTAAATGAAACAGAGGATCATACAATAAAACCACATGTAAACCAGGGAAATTAGAGTAAATCAGACCAGAAGCAGCACTACCATTCATAACATAAATATGAAAATATTAATGATGCAAGACATTTAAAAGATTTGAGGAATTTCTTAGTATATACCCCAAGGCTATGACTACTTTTACAGACTTATCATCTGTCATATAGCTGTATGTCCTTGCAGTCCTGTGCCAGAGATCTTCAATTTCAGGGTCATTAGATCCTATAGGTACAAAAAAGATCTCATGGGAAATAAAAACCATCACAAAGAATTTGACCATCCAATGCCTTGTTGTTCATAGCAAAGAAGCCTAAGAAAAGCTGATACCACAGAGTTTCTTAATAGGATATAAGTCTGAGGAAACACTTCAGTTAGATATGCCAAGATCATTTTCAAAAACAGATCAATAAATTAAATAATAATAAATCACAGAGATCATGTGATATTTACTCAATATTTCAATGTGAAACTACCAACATGTTAAGTATATTAGTCACCATTTAAATCAGCTTTCCTGCCAGAGGAAAGGAAGATCACTGATGAAATTCCAGCTTTCTAGAAAAATCTAGGTTATTCTGCAGCAATGCATAAAGAAAATTGATAAATTTTGTAACACAGACTTAGTACTTTCAAAAAGAACTAGACATAGAAAAAAGGGTGGTGAGATTAACCTTCAAGCGGTTTCTATATAATAACTTATATAGAGTTCTTACATATAACTTATATAGTTTTTTATCTCTTGAAGAGAATGTAAAAGAGAGCTACAGACTTAGAAAGGCTCTGAATTAAGTAGGGTGGGGGGCTAGGGTAACCTACTGACATTTTCCTACCAAAATACCTAAACTAGGTGACACTTGCTTAAACTATCAAGCAACAGATTTAAATTAAGGAAAGGAAAAGAACACCTGTAAAATCACTTAATTTTGCCATGGCATGTAACAGTAGCCAAAATGGGTTAAGAAATAATTAAAGAAATAATAAAAGAAAACCCATCAAAATACATGGTGTGGGAAAAAGAAGTATAATAAAACGAATTACTGATTTTATTTTAACTTGAAGGAAATATTTAAGGATCATGCATCTACTCTATTTTAAGTATACTTTCACTATGCACTTATGACTGGCCACCATCAGAGATGGGACACAGCAGTGCTGGATTGTTGCTTTGATCAATAGGATCATCCCAACATAACTGCTATTGCTATATTTCTAATACTACAGCATAGAATCATAGAATCAACTAGGTTGGAAAAGACCTTTAAGAACATCAAGTCTAACCACTACTCTAGGACTGCCAAGACCACCACTACAATGTATCACTGAGGGCCTTACCTACACATTTTTTGAACACTTCCAAGGGACGGTGATTCCATCACTTCCCTGGGAAGCCAGTTCCAGTGCTTGACAACCCTATCAGTGAAGAAACTTTTACTAATATCAAATTTAAACCTCCCCTGGCACAACTTGAGGCCATCTCCTCTTGTCCTATCGCTTGTTACCTGGGAGAAAAGAATGACCTCCGCCTCACTACAACCTCCTTTCAGGTAGTTGTAGAGAGCAATAAGGTCTTTCCTGAGCCTTCTCTTCCCCAGACTAAGCCCCAGTTGTCTCAGCTGCTTTTCATATGACTTGTTCTCCAGACCTTTCACCAGCGTTGTTGTCCTTCTCTGGACCTGCTCCAACACCTCAATGTCTCTCTTGTAGTGAGGGGGATGATCACTGCCCTGGCCCTGCTGGCTATGCTATTTCTGATACAGACAGCTGTTGGCTGGCTGGGCACACTGCAGGCTCATGTTCAGCTGGCCATCAGTCAGCACCCCCACTTTGGCAGAAGAGGATGCTAAGGCAATCAAATCATGCTCAAATAAACCAGGATGGTTTGTGCTACCATAAATCACAAAGCTGTAGAGAATGTGCTGGTATTGCATCTTTCTTTAAAAAACATTGCTCCTGACCTTTACATGTAAGAACCTAAATTCTCCCTTCAGAAGTATATTCTGAAGAATAAAAGATGAGACTGAAAAGAAGGATTTTCTGTTATAAGCTGTTACCACATCCAATTTATATGACTTCTATAGTTAAAGTTGCAATCAATACTTCTAATACTTAACTGTGCCCTTTCCTTTAAAGGAAAAGATGTATTTTTCATTTAGGTGAGGAAGTTGCAGAACTTTTTCTCTTTAAACCACTTAAATCCCTCACAGTGGCAGACACACATTCAGGCAGTTTTTAAAAGCACACAATAGATTATAAAAACTTGTGTGTGTGTGTGATTTTGTCTGAATGCCATGACACCCCACTGAAAATCACATACCTTCTTAGAATGTTGCAATGCAAATGTATTATCCCTGCAATGAGACTGCTGCCCTTTAGGAAAACAGTGTTCTTCCTTTGATAATATTTTGAGCCATATCCTGCTGCTGTTCCTTTCAGAGTGCTGCTTCATCTTACTTTCTTGATGACCTCCTGTAGCGGTAGGCTTCCTTCCTGTTGAATCATGCAGTGTGGAGCACGTCAGGCTCTGCAGAGTTTCTTAAATACTTGGCTGAAGGTCAGTCCTGCCATCCAGCAGAGAGAACAAACTCATAGTTTTATGCTGCGTTCGGCTTGCAGAAACTGGGGATGAAAAAGGAAACCAACCACTTTCCCACTATGATGGTGTTAATTTGTAACCCTGGGATGCTATAACCTCTGCTACTGGAGGCTTGCCAACAGTAACAGCTGGATGCTCAGGCATGCATATTTCACTTGTTTTACAAACCAGTAGAAAACAAAGGTGATGGCAAGTCATATGTGCAGAAAAGTCTGGGTTTTTCTGCTGCTGACATCATGTAATTAAATGGCAGGCAGTGGTTTGGTGCAAAGCCTTGATCCCACTGAAAAACTGTAAAACTCCTATTGTCACTTCCTCTAGGGGAATGCATGAGGTGCTTCTTGCAATAAATCATTGAGACCTAGAGTCCCAGAGAAACAAAATTTCTTCTGCCCTTCTGTCCTCTTCCTCTTTATATCAAAATTCTGTGTGTGGGTGCAAAACACCAGTTTAGGCAGATCATTTGGAAATTCAGAAATAAACACGGCAGAACTTCAGTGCCACTTTTTACCTAGGACAGACATCCATGCATATGCACACAACAGATTCATGCTTAGAAACACACTTTAGAAAGTTTTCTAAGAAAACTTAGAAAACATGTCAAAGCTATAGTAAAACTTCTGAATAACTTCAAACAATTACAGTATTTGAAAGAAAATAAGGTGGTTTGCTTTCACACATGGAATTTTCCCTCCAAGATTCAATCCTAAACTAATAGCATTTAACTTTACAGAAATATTTGGCACATGAGGCTTCACTGATCCTCCAATAATAAGAATCCAAGCAGTCTAACTAACTCCCCCAAAACAAGAGGCCTCTATTTTATAACCCACAAAGAAACAGTGAGACTTTGGATTATGACAGCAAGACCAAAACTTCTAAAAATGATTTCATAATTTCTGAAATAAGATGATTATATATTTCGCCCCATGTACTGGGTATCCAGTCTTCGTGCACAAGAATTAGTGCATAAACATCACAATAATAATCACAAAAAGTAATAGCAAAAAGCATTCATAAAGGCATTCACCCCATAACAAGCACAGAATATGAATTACCAAAGTATGGCAAATGGTTTCTTGACCACAGTGTGAAAGCTTCCTCTAATTCCTGGTTTTAAGGTGATTCTGAATGTCACTCTTATCTGAGCAACGAAAGTCTTCTATGTTGTCCCTGGTCTGTCTTTTATTCGCTACATACCTATAGAAACCCTTCCTGTTATCCTTAACATCCCTAGCTAAGTTTAATTCTAACTGGGCCTTAGCTTTCCTCATCTGGTCCCTAGCTTCCCAGACAACATCCCTGTATTCATCCCAGAGTGTCTGTCCTTGCTTCCACCTTTTATAAGCCTCTTTTTTCATTCAAATTTTTCTCAGCAGCTCCTTATCCATCCAAGGAGGTCTCCTGGCCCCCCTGCTGCACTTCCTAACAACATAGTAATAAGGCAGGAAAAAGTTCTCATTTTCTACATGGAAAACAAAGAAACCACACTACTACAGCATAAAAGAAAGACTCACTGGATTGGCTTTTCTGTTTTCAAAGCTTCCTTTCTGTGATGAGCTTTCTGGTGGTATGTTTCCATTTCTGTATCAAGGTGCATAGATTGAACCTTTTAGTTGTCTGTCTAAGCAAGCTGATATATTATTAAAAGTATATTATGCGTAAAACTACATTTTGATTCAGTTTAGATTAGTTTCTACTTTAAATCTCAATTATATAAGCAACAAATAAATTTATTAACCTAATAAGTATTCTTTGGCTGTAATTTCAATGTTAAGAAAAGACAACTTAATTGCTTTAAGAAATTTACTGTTACTATGTTTCTGTGACTTACCAAGTGAATATTATGTATATCAATCAGTTTTAGTGTTGAAAAAATCTGAAATTACAAGAATAACTTACATTTTAATAATACTAAATGCTGTTTCACTATGTAAGAGTCCATTGTCAAAATGCATAATATTCAGATTTCCTTTCATTTAGTAGCAGAGCCAATGAAGAGGGGAAAAAAAAAAAAAGAGATATAATTTTAGTACTATCATATTTTCATTTCTGTTAAATATCACACTGAGTATGGTTCACATTTATCAATTTGAGTATGCAGCAGTTATGGGCCATGCTTTTGTGTATGTAATTTCTTTTATTAATTTTCCCACAAATCAAATTATATGAGAAGAAAAAGGGGAAATAAAGATAATAGTTTCATAAATATCTTAAGGGCAGATCATAAATTGTGTCACGAATCATCATTATAGTGTTCTTTGTCTTTCAGCTTCAGAAAGAGGAATCAAAAATTCTCATATAAGTTTACCTCTCATAATAAATCATACAATGATGTAAGTTGTTTCGAGCCTTCTTTCCATACACTTCTTTGCTGCATTACATAAGAAACTGTGAAAGCAGGTGCATATATTTCAAAAGTAGAAGTAATCAAAAAAGCATTCACAAAACCAAACTTCTGCCTTTAGGAAGCAATCATCCTTCTTTTGACAATTAAAATATTCATTTGGATTTGCAAATAGTTCGTCCCCGTCATTTCCCAAGTGGCTCCTGATGTGATTCCCTTTCCCTTTTAAAATAACATAAGTGGGTCTTTTACTGACACAGGTCAGAGAATCTTACACAATAATGTAGTCTGTGCCCCCCTGAGCAAGAAGGTGCTGTTCTGACAGTCAGGTATCGCAGAGGTTGGGAGGAGAGTAAGATGAAAAGCTGTATCATTTAATGCTGGTATATGACACTGAAGCTCAGTGGTGGTGACATGTGGTAAGGACAGTAACCTTTTTAGCCCCAGAAGCTGTGTACCCAACTGTTAGCCTAACTGAGACATATATCACATCCCCTGAAAAGCCTAAGAGAAGTATCAGTTGCCCAGGAAAGAGCTGGATGTAACCAGAGGGGTTTCCTCAAAAATTACCCATTCCCTTCCCCAGTCAGTCCTGCACAGTTCCTCCTGATTTACTTACTCCTGTATTTGGGGATCTGGACTAGCTTTGCACAAATCAACCCTACACTGCAGCAGTGATCTAACCACAGTGAGACCTATTCTGTGAATTGTTCAAGTGCTGGATATCAGCATCTTCTCCACTGTGCGTTTATGTACCACCGCTGTATGTTATGATCTGAAGACTCTGTCAGCAGCTACACTTCAAGCACCTTCAGCTAGGGAATGTCAAGTGATATCCTAAGCCTGATTATAAAAAGAGGTTGAGAAGAATGAGCTTGCCAGATGTCATGTTTCATAACTTTTAAATGTAGGTAGCTGAGGTCTAATTTCAGACAAGAGGGTCATTGTACACTTCTGAGCAGTGTTATCCAATACCTTTTCACTTCAAACTTTGCTAGGAAAATACTGGTACAAGATAAATTAATTTCATCCTGGCTGCTATGTCAATCAGTGTAAGAAGACATTAAATCACAATGGAAAAGACACTGTAATACAGTGATTATTCTCCTGGGATATACAAATGCATGAAGAGCAGCCAAGAGTTTCATATAGTACAGGACAGTAATTATCTCATGACAAGTATGTTCCCAGGGGATCATTTCAGAGCTATTTTAAAGACATTATAGAGAAAAGCATGTATATATATTGTACTAGAAGAAGACAAAGATGCCATTTTATAGTCACAAAAAATAAATCGTAGCTGACTGTGAGTTACAAACTGATAAATTAAGTGTTAACAGCTAATTGAACATCTCTTCAGTTGAAACATATTTATAACAATGTTATAACCAGTTAATCATACTTTGAAGCTGTAGCCACAAAAAAGAAATAGGAAAACAACTTCCTTCACACACACACACACGCACACACACACACGCCTTGTTATTTAACTTAGAATCATAGAATAGTTAGGGTTGGAAAGGACCTTAAAATCGCCTAGTTCCAACCCCCAAGCTATAAGCAGGGACACCCCACACTAAACCATGCCACCCAAAGCTTCCTCCAACCTGGCCTTGAACACTGCCAGGGATGGAG
>NDXB01019802.1:0-83268 GCA_002631895.1 Agapornis roseicollis | reverse complement strand
GGCAGGAAGGAGGGGTTGAGTGGGTGAACGTGCTGCCTGGCTGGGTTCAAACTACAACACCAAGTATAGGTTGGAAATGCAAACAAAATCAGCTTTTGGGGGCAGGGATTCAGAAGGGATTTCAGAAAGAAATTGCTTGGTGCTTTGCTGAGAGGTGAAGACTGTGACAGACATGGAATCAGCAGGAAAGAAGAAATGGAAAATTGTATTTAAATTAAAATGAAAATACTCCTGCTAGGCTAATGAGAAGTTTATACAGGTCAAGCAGAAGGAGGGAAGATGTAGTCAGTTTGCCTCATCATCCTCACTTTCCAGGATCTCAAAGGTTGTGTAGATGTCATATGGAGGGTCCATACTGATGAGTAGTTGAGTTAATAGGATTAATCAAGATTTACAAACCAACAGATTGGGAGGCTGTATATATCTGCATTCTTCATACAGTTTAGTAATATTTTTTATAACCTTACCAATTGGGTAGATTTGCAGTGTGCTTTACGCCATTTAATAATTAGCACCTATTATTTATTCTTCTTTTAATTAAGTATTAATAAGTATACTCAATGGAAGTATGTAAAATAAAACAAAACACAACAAAATCACAGCATAAAAACCATCCAGAGTTGAGCGGACAGATGAAACACTGGAAATCACATGAGGTATTCTGTCTACTGACACATCTCAATTAGTTTTTTCCTAAATTACAGCTAAAATTTTCAAACATCATTGTAGTCCATCAAAAAGCACGTATGTCCAGTAAGATGGATATGCCAGTGACAATGCTCTACTCAGTACAGCTAAGGCCACCACCTGCAATGGTTAATTTGTGCAAAGAAGGAAAACAAATCAGCTGGAGACCTGAGGGGATGAAAAAAAATAAACATCTAGAAGCCTTTGCTTCTGAGGAAAAGTCAAAATAAGTAGGACTGTTCAGAGTTGGGGAGGAAAAGGATAAAATGGTTACAAACCTTTAAATATATCATAAAGAGACAGTGACTTATTTCTGCCAGCGAGGATGAAAAAGAAAATGGAAATTGAAGTAAGGAAGAGAAATGATAAATTATGGGAATGCCTCTTTAATAATAATGATCATAAAGCACTGAAGAAGCTACTGTGGAGTGATGGGTTTTTTTACTACTGGTAGTCTTTAAGAACACTAGACAAATAATCAGCAGAAGGCATGTCATTGTTATTGATAGTAGTTATCAATGTTAATTTTTGTTTGAGCTCCTTTCTGGTTTTAATTCCGTATCTTAGCTTTTATTTGTTAGATATGAGTACTTGTAGTCTTCCAGTGAAGTTAATACATTGTTACTTTCATGTCTCAGGAATTGAAGAAAAAAAATGTTGGTTTATTTTACTACTTAAAAGCTAAAGTAATATTAAATAAATCCTTCTAGATTTATTTGTTTGGTTGGTTGTTTGGTTTCTTTTAGTAATTGATTACTTCTGTGTTATGGAGTTCTGGACAGCTCTACCATCAGTAATATCCTAGTGGCATCCCACACATTCCTTACATTTTAATTTCAGTAATAAACTAGCATTGTCCAGTTCCCCCTGAGGTGAAAGCTGACTATCTCAGCTTGCACTAGAGACTGTCCAATCTAATTAAACTTTTTCTCAGTCTCTTTAATAATGTGGGTGTTAACTGATTATTTTAATTCCTCTTAAAATGAGAGCCTCTGATCTATACAGTGTAAATTGAAAAACCAACCAAAGATATCACCAATCCAATAACTGACCTTTTGGAGAGTGATGATTGCGATGAGTCTAAATCATAAAAATAGGGGGTTTTTTTAACTAGCAGTATGCAGCTTTATATTAATGTTGTCATATTGATAAAAAATACATATATGAAATNAAGAGATAAACATTTCTCGTCTCCATACAGATAGATATAGATCTTCACTGAGAATCTAGATTTGATGCCATTTGTCAGGAAGAGACTTCCAGATTTCTATGTATCCAGACAATATCCCTTCATGAAAATGTAGGTTAAGGCAGGGACATTTTAATTTAGCAACTAAAGGCTGAGTGAAAAGCAGATAGAACTATTGATAGAGGGAAAAAAAAAAAAAAAAAAAAAAGAAGTTGAAATGAAGAGACACTGATTGCAGATATCTTTATAATATTTATACTTTTATAATATAAGAAATAGCCAAGAAATGGTGAATAAGAGTAATCTAGAATCAAACTTGAGTAGTAAACAGAGCCAACACTGGAATGTTAAAAAATGCCTATTAATTTTGTCGTGGTTTACTCCTTCAGGCAAAGAGAAATATTACCCATGTGTCGTGGTTTAAACCCAACCATGCAGCTCGTTCACTCACCCAACCCCCCCTTTCTTGCCCTCCCCTGCTTCCAGAGGGATGGGAGGAGAATCAAAAGAATGCAACTCCCACAGGCTGAGATAAGAACAGTTTAGTAACTAAGGTATAACACAAACCACTGCTGCTACCACCAANCCCCCGCTTCCAGAGGGATGGGAGGAGAATCAAAAGAATGCAACTCCCACAGGCTGAGATAAGAACAGTTTAGTAACTAAGGTATAACACAAACCACTGCTGCTACCACCAATAATAGCAATGATAAAGAAAATAACAAGGTAAAAGAGTACAGCGTCTCACCAACCATCGACAGATAACTAACGACACCCCACCAACCAAGTGCAGATCGACCACCTCTTCCAACAACCCCAAGAGAGCTAGGCCTTCCGGATCACTCCCAGTTACCTCCTGGGCATGACGTGCTATGGTATGGAATACCTCTTTGGTCAGTTTGGTCCTGTCAGTACAGTCCTGTCCCTCCTTCCTCCCAGCTTCCCCTCCTCCCCGGCAGAGCATGAGGCTCACAAAGTCCTTGGTCAGGGCAAACATCGCTCAGCAACAACCAAAAACATCGGCCTTATCAGCCTGGCTCCCGGGTGAAGTCAAAACACAGCTACTAAAGAGGAGAAAAACTGACTGCAACTGCTGAACCCAGGACACCATGGAAGCACCATTTTTCTTTTTTTTTGTGCTTGCAGTCTGAACTGCAGTTTTCCCTGTAAAATTTTTATTGATCTTACAATCATGCATAGACAGTTAGCATGAGGAGGCATGGCAGAAAACAGTCACTCAGCTCGTGTGAAGAGAGGTCTACCATAGAATGCTGAAGCTTTTAGAGAAAGTATTTGCTTTGTTTTTTTCTTGCCCTGAGCATGGCATTTTTCTGTAGCCAAACACACCACCATAGCAAAAGCTCTGGTGCCAGCTCAGCTTGTGTAGATATGTCTGTACCATCCACAGCCAGTAGTGTGCCAGTATTAGCTGGCACAGTAGGATACTCCACGTAGTATGGTTGTATTGTGGATTGTCATCCTCCCTGGCATGTACGTGTTCTGCTTACATAGTCCTGGAGTGAGGAAGCTCGCCAAGAGACTTTAGGGTGTCTACCATGCTCTAAAGAGAAACCATTTATTTATTTGTTTATGTGTTTATTTGTTTTTCTCTTTTGTATTTGTGGATATAATGGTCAGTGTTGTGGAAAACTAATGATTTAGCAAGTTAAGAAAAAGTGCATGCGCACTTCTGCATGGCTACATCTGTTACAACTTGCTCAGCTTGTAAGAATTGTCCCAGCCCTGTTAACTTTGGGGACTGTAAGTCCATCACAGTTTACACAATCTGGTAATGCTGCTAGGATTTGATCATACTAAATAGGAATTCCTACTAATTTTTGAGATGTCATTCTTCTGTTAAAGTAATCTCACTAAGTTGTTTAATGTCTCTTTAACCTGACTAACTAAGAACACAGGGCTTATACAGTTATGAAGGTAGCCAGGGAATAAGGAATAGGATAAACTGGCATCTTTAGAAAACTGGATTTTGTTGAAGATCTCTTAGTTCATTCAGCAATTCTTTCTGCAGCAGTGTGTCTCACTCATCAGAGTCACAGACCAGATTGTTCTCTGTACAACGAACAGAGACTTTGTATCAGTAAATAAATATGCATTTTCTAATAGCAACCAAAAATCAGAAAGCTGTGCACTCTCTTTCCTCTCTGAGACTTTCAGGTAGGTTTGTATATTTAAATGCACTTCTTCACCACCCAGTCTTCTTTTCTATATAGTATTCATGTGTTTTGAAGTATATTTATCTTTGTTGACAGTGTGAGAAGGCACTAGAAACATCTGTTAGCAAAATTGTTTTCATTAAAGGTGTCTTGTGGGGTGGTGTGGTTTTGTTTTGAATCCCTAATATATATCTTTCCCCTGCTGCTCAGCCCAGCTGGTGCTGTTGCCTTCTGCTGTTTTTCTGGAAGTTGCGTAGGTATCACTCAGAGGTAGCTTGTAGAGTGTTTTTTGTTAGCATTGCTAACACTACATTGTCTCATAGGGGAGAAAGATTGAATTATAGAAATACATAGAAATACTGGAAAATGAGAGTCAAAAGTGAGACACTTTTGAAAATACCAGCAACGCAAAATGAGTTTAAGCCGTGGTGCAGTGATCTGCCGAGTGCTTAGGTTGGAGGATATGTGCCATTTAAATAGAATTAACTTTTCTTTGTTCTCCTGTCACTTCAAATATTCCTACTGCCTGTGCTTTTATTGGTAAATTATATTATCAGTTTAAGACTTTGTTGGTGACAAAAGAGAAAGTATTTTAGTCAGTGAAACTGCTAGGGCATAAATAATGTGTGCTCTCCTTTGAGCAAAGAGGAATGGCTTGCAACAGCCTTGCTGCCTCAGCGGAGCAGCACAATCTGTCTGCTGCATGATGGCATCGCCAGCAGCCAAATACTCCCGTTTTTGTTTTAATGGAAGGGTTCTTTCACAGTGCTGGTTTTACATGATGGGAATGCGGTTGGAAATGCTTCCTGTTCCATTCACAAGCCCCAGGCTCTCCGTGCATTTCAGCTTCAAAAATGACAGCTGAAACCAATTAGGCAGAATTATGGGACAACTAAGTCACATGGAGATTTATCATGACCAAGGAAGAGGAGGGCAAGAGAATGTATTGCATGGGAAGTAGAAGTGACTAATTTAATTAACAGAGAATGACAGTCGCATTATTATTATTATTATTATGGAAAAGGGCTGGCAAAGTCTAGCTCTTTTCATGTCACTGGCTGTGCTTTTGAAAGGAGGCGTCCTGCCCTTTGTCTGAAGACGTTTGTGTTTGGTAGCAGAGTAGCACCTATGTGTTTGGTAGCAGATTTCTGAGCAGTAGACGTTTGTGTTTGGCAGCTGATTTCTGAGCAAGATAGTTGAGCAAAATAGTTGATGTTAAAGGGAAGCACTGAGCATATCTGAGGACATTCATAGCTTGTGGGTTACTCATCTATTCATAATTAGAATTCCTTCTTCAAAGGGAGAAGGGAGGAGTCTGAACCATCAACATTTGTCTCTTTTTCTTTTTTCTGTTTGCATACTCTTTTTCTCTCCCAGAAGTAGGATGCAATGTATATAAACCTTGCTTCAGCTGTATAAATACCAGCCTGCATTCTTTTCCCTTCAGCAGATGCTTATACACAGTATGCTCACAAACATAAACATGCATGTGTCTGCTAACATAAACCAGAGTTTTGCGGAATAGAAGACCTTCATACACTTATGCACTGCCACAAGTTTAAAGCAAAATCCAGTTAATTTCTTCATGTGATCCTGGAGACAGTATTTCACAAGATAAATGAGAGTTTCTGTGGTATTGACATGGTAGTTGACGGTGTAGGGGAGAAGTGAGAGGAAAATGTAATAGAGTCTGAGTAAGCATAAATTTTCCTTTTTCTTTTTTGTGCTATGCCTTTTTTTTATTTTTTCTTGTTCCTTGACCCAGAAACTTGATTTTGCTTAATCCTGGTACAACTTTGCTGGTTCTTATTCTTTGAGCAGTTATATTGGGCAAGTAACTCAATGTCTCCCTCATTTTCATGTACCTGTAGTTGTGATACTTGTCTTCATCACAGGGAGGAGAAAAGATCTGAAAACATTTGAAATTCATTGAAGTTTGGGTCAAAAATGGGCATGGGTCAATGTGCTTCTAAAATTGTTTGGAAATAGGAGAATGGTTGAACTAGCATTGCTGAGCATGAGTTTTCTATTCCCTGTTCTAGGAGGCACTGTGCAGTCTGTTCTAACAAGAACTTGTGCCATCTACCTCAAGAAGGGTCAGAGATTTTCTACTGGAGGTCTAGCGACTTGAGATGTGCATTGAAGAAAGGGTTTGTGTTTGAATTTGTTGAAAGAAGGTAGCACAAAGGTTTGACAGAGACTTCTTAAGGATGTGTGGTTGTGTGCGCTAGAACCCTGAAGTCAAGTCACAGCCCTGGAGCAGTGATCTGTTGGCACAATGTAATAAAATACATGAAGAAGAAATAAGATGCCAAAGTCAGCTTCAAGTTTCCTATACTTAATTTTAATTCCAGCCAAAATGGCCAAGATGTCTTAAACCTATAGCTGGAGGACCCTTACACACTCAAGCCTTACCGCAGGGGCTTGGAATCTGGGAGCCTCAGAGCACTCAGAGCCTTTGTGCTCTGAGTGGCACATGAGCTATTATTCTGAAAACTGCCCCAATTTCGGTCAAGGGATAAGCCTCAGAAAAATTGACATTTGTACTCAAGATCTATGTCTTTGAAGATTCCCTCTTTCCTCTGAAAGACTTGCCTGTAGTCTTTCACTTGTTGTCATGGTTTAAACACAGCCACACAGCTCGATCACTCACTCACACACACACACCCCCTTCTTGCACTCCCCTCCTTCCTCCCCTTTCCTGGAGGGATGGGGAGGAGAATTGAAGGAATGCAACCGCCACGGGTTGAGATAACAACAATTCAGTAACTAAGGTATAACACAAATCACTATTGCTATCACCAATGATAATAACGATAAGGAAATAACAAGGGAAGAGTGTACGATACCACCCGTCGAAAACGAGCCTGACTGGGAAGCTCCCTCTCCTTCCAGGTAACCTCCAGTTACCTCCTGGGCATGATGTGCTATGGTATGGAATACCTCTTTGGTCAGTTTGGGTCCTGTCCCTCCTTCCTCCCGGCCTCCCCTCCTCCCTGGCAGAGCATGAGGCTCACAGAGTCCTTGATCAGGGCAAACATCGCTCAGCAACAACCAAAAACGTCGGCCTTATCAGCCTTGTTCCTTGGTTAAGTCAAAACACCAGCTACTAAGGAGGAGAAAAACTGACTGCAACTGCTGAACCCAGGACATTTGTGAAAGATTATAGAAAGATTGCATCCCTGAGGAAGTGAAATTGTTTCTAGCGGGGGCATTGGTTGTAGGAGAAATTGAATTGTTTGCTTAAAGCATAACAGATTTTGCACAAAACATTGTTGTGCTAGTGAGATAGAAGTCAAGTTCTTAAAATTAGAGGACATTAAGACAAAAGATGGCCTATGCGAACTCGTTTTGCCATCCTTGTGGAAGAGCCTGTTGCACAGCTCTGCAGAGGACTGTGTGTTGAGGACACGGGGCAGTTGCTGAACTCCTTTGATTTTTTCTGGATGTTGGAACTAGGGTGTCTTTTGGGGCTCCTGCCACATTCAAAGTATTGATTCAAGATAAGGTAGGTAGTACTGCTGTAGAAAGCTGGGTTCCATCCCCGCTATATTGAGAACTGTCATCACCATTGCAAATTGCTGTCGTTGCAATTCAGATGACCAATTTCTGCTATTCAGCATGAGATTCTCAGTCTCCATTGCAAAAAGCATTATACACTTAGAGCTGTAACTGAAGTCAGTCAAAAGACAGAAGTCAAAATAGTGCCAAATACTCTGAAAAGTCAAACCCGAAGTATTTTAAATGGAGTTGCCCAGATCAGTGATACTTGAGGCTTTTTTCCCTTTGCTTCAATTCCCTACCTGATAAAAGGGAATAATCCCCTGGACTGCTATGACAATATTTTATGTTTGTGAAGCATGTGAATAGCAAAGCAATAAGCATGGCAGGAAAGCCTCTAAGATTAATATTTCTGCCTTCAAAGTAGTAAATAAGCCAGAGACTGCAAGCTGAGTGAAAATGAGGGGAAAAAAAACCCCAATAGAACAACCCAGAATAACAGCACAGCTGTTCTGTAATCAAGTCCCTCCTAGTCTGTTCAGGGAGGATGCCTAATCCTGTGAGGGGAAAATATGTGATCACATTAAAAAGTTATCATAATATACATTTATTGAGCAAACAAATGAAAGGTTGGATAAACCCCATTAATTCTGGACTTTCCTAGCTTGTGAGTTGTTCACTGTGGTACCTTGATTTATCTCTGTCAGTTTTGTGTAGCTGTTAAGAACAGATGAGTGCTAATAGATTATTTTTACATATAGGTGTGGGTAAACTGGACTGTTAAGATAAGGATTTAATGGGATTTTTAACTTAACCTAAAACAGCATATATTCTGTCAGCATGAGATTACTTGTGATTTGTGTGTGTTGAGGATTAACAGTATGGCTGATAGAGTTGTTAAAAGCTACCTCGAAGAAGAATTGGTCTAGCTAGGTGTGTGAAAGGTATTTTGGAATTGTTTGGAAGTCTCCCTACTTCATTCCCAGTGTGTCCTGCTTCCCTGTGAGGTGTCCTCACCCTCTAAGACAGCAGAGAAGGTACTGTAAAAGGTGTGTTGGTTGGTTTGCCTGTTGCCTTCCTACCTTGTTTCAGCATAGTTTCATGTTACCGCAATATGTAATTGTATCTTGAATTTTCCTTTAGGATATGTATTTTATTAGATCAAGGTGGTACCCACAGCAGAGACCCTAGTGTCATTCTGTATCTGCAGCCACTGTTCCACTTGGAAAAGCATGTTGCCTGCTGCCTCAAAATGCAACATGAAGAAAAAAACCTCTGTTCATCTATATGGTACCAATTTCATGAAGTACTGTTAGAAAACTGCTTTCATCAGGCTTGCTCTGTTTTCTTTTTTAATGCTTTACTGAAACTTGCATTCATGTTGCGTTCTTCACTGTCATTTGAGCACACAAGCACTAGAGCTGGCACTTGCCTGCTACAAGGGAATACAGGTTTAGAAATAGCTGTCCCTGCAGCACTGCCAGCTTTCCTGGATTTACTAATATTTAATTCAATGTGCGTTGAGTCCCTGCCTTGGGAAAAGAAGAGCAGCTGAGTCTGCCTTTGCTTTACTGCTGCATTTGGCGGCGGGGTTAAAGTGAGGAACAATGTATTGAAACTTTGTAAGTTGCCTTCCCAGTTGGTACCATGGTGTTCAGTCACTTTTATGAAAAAGACTCTAACTTAGTTTTATGAGTGCAAATTCTGGAAAGATTTGTACAGGGAAGACTTTCCATTTCTGTTTGCTGTCTGAATGAGGATCTGGTAGAGATTTCTTTGTGTCTGTAGCGTTTGTGTGGGGAAAAAATAGATGCCAAAAGACTGCTGCACAACTGACTCTGTAAAGTTTCCAGGATTCTGTAGAAATTGCTGTTTACATGGAATTTTAGGCAGATACTAGCAACTGGACTTTGAAGGAGGGCACTACTGATGCAGAAGGTTAAACCAAGCTACCAGTCATCCCAGTCCTTGGGGTAGGAAGGGGTGAATGATGCATAAAATATGATCATGGCTGATGTTCATGTATGGAGGAAATTCATCCAAATTATAACTGAAATATAAGTGCAAGAAAATGGGGGTATCCTCACAATTCATTTAAAGTATATTAGAAATAAAAAGACGACTTACTGCTGGTCCTGGTGATGTGACTCTGAAGAGGATGTTCTTAGAAAGCTTTTGGTGAATAGAAAGGTGCAGGTAGCAGGCAGCTGGGGTGCTGGGGCTTCTGGGGTGGGACCTTCAGAAGTAGCATTGGGTTTGTCTTCCTCTGTCCTTATGTTGGCTGAGTAGTTGCGGATCATAGAAATCAGATGAAGATGCAGGAGGCAGTATTCCCAACTATCAGATTATCTGTCACCCACAAAGACTTGGAAGAGTGAATTGTGGGGAAATGATAATTCTCCTCCTTCAGCCAGCTCATGTGAGGGAGTGTGTGCTGCTTGGGCCGCAACGATACGTCTGAGGAAGGGACAGCACTGCCCTGTTCACTCTGATGGGCTTTCTAAAGTGACATTTCAGACTTTTCTTTAATCTTTTCCCAAGCACTGCAGGTGCTATCACTATTCAAAGATTTATATTTAAGTTAAAAAAGAGAATGTGTTATTCCTCCAGGCTGCCACTTCTTTTCAGTAATAGAAAACCCATTAAAATGGGGAAATCCCCAAACCTCTTACTTGACACTAGCCATTCATTACCTGTAGTAGTGGTATTTCAGCTGATACTTCGCTGGAGGCAGACTCTTGTGCTGGGATTAGTACTCAGAGTCTGTTAGTTTTTCCAAAGAAATGGCAAGGTTAGCAGATGCCTTTGTGCAAGTCTGTTTCCTTGGTGTAGATAAAGTAAAAGACAAAGTATTGCTTGCTTGCTGTAGCTTGTGTTTTGGTAGAAGCTCTGTTGTATTTAGTGTGGTTTGCCTGTTTGAGCTTCGCCTCTGCCCTTCTGGTACTCATGCTGCTTTCAGTGACTGAAGCGATTTTCTGCATTCAGGGCACCTGCTCTTTTAGAGCCATGTAAGAATTCCTGAAAGAAACCTGTGCTAGTGCACAGCCTAATCAGCCAGTGCATCTTATGTCATTGCAGTGTCAGTTATATGTGCAGAGTCTGGTTTTGTAGCTTATGACTTCAGAAAAGAAGTTTGTGCAGAAGAGTTGTAGCCAGCACAAATTTTGTGTCTTAGAAGATGCGGACTTTCCTATATATATATTCATGTAATTCTGCAAAAGAGCATTAGGGAATGGCTCCTGGACTGGGAAATGTTGCACAGAGAAATCATTCCGCTATGTCAAAGGTTGCTTTTGTCCAAAACTGTCACCTTGAAAACTGCCTGTATTTTTAGTTCAGCTGTTCTGTATGTGTGAGGCAGGTATTGCCAAATAACTTTCGAAGGAATGCTGGATGATTTTTACCAGATGTTTTCAGAAGCCAGGTGTGGAAGGCAGAGTCAGTCTCTGAGTTTTTTGGTGGTTAATCTAGTGCATATTTTCCTTCGCTTATTCGGAACATAATTCCAGAAGCTGAGTTGTGCAAGCAAATCAGAGAAGCAACGTGCCACTTTGCTGAGAGCATGCTGCTGACTAGTAGGAAAATGAAGAAATGCAAGAGAAAATCCAGAGAAAATAAGTGTTTCCACAGTAAAAGCAATAAATACTTAATTAAAAATAACACTAATCTGTACATTGCAAGCCTGCTTATTTTCTGAAGAGATTTGTGGTATATTTGCAGGGAATATATGCAACCATCAAGTGAAAATTTACAGTTTTGAGACTTCTGTGAAGCTGTTTTCTAAATGATCTGTAATTAATAGCTATACATGTGCATAATACATGCTTCTTTTTGGGCTGGGAAGTATAATTCAGTACTCATGATGCGCAATGCCTTTCAGATTTATTTTCTAGACCATTAAGCCATCTTAACCTAGAATAACCATAAAATTATATTTAAAATGCAGTGGTTTCATGTGAATAATGAGAACAGCATTTGAGGTTCTGCCTTTCAGTTTTCCCTGTGGGTATTACCTTTATGCTGTTAGGGTGATATTGTCCTTACAAGGTACAAAATAATCCTGAAATTCAAGTGATTAATTTACCATACACAGGACATTAGGGAAAAAATACTAATATACTTTTGGTGACATTTATAGCACTCAAGTTACCAAGACTGTTAAGCGAAGTGGAGTGTATAATGCAATTGTGTGTGTGAACATGTGGCTGAAAGATCTCCTTATTTTCCATTTGTTCTGTCCACACCTAAGTAGAAGGATATTTATTGCTGCAGCCATACAGATATTAATACCCTTTTTTCCATCTGGCTTTCTTTTAGCACACTGATTTATGTCAGTACATGGACAAACACCCTGGAGGGCTTCATCCAGAAAATGTGAAGGTAAGAGTCAAAAAAGAGCACACATTCAAGGCAAATGCAGTAACAGTAACTTGGTGTTAAATGTCATGAAAGTTATTTCATTGAAACTGATTATTAGCTAAAGGGAAAATGATTAGGATAGGAACCATATATTTTTTTTTTCTTTAAAAATAATTGAAAAGTAACGTACTTGAACATTCCACAGAAGAACTTGTGAAGTCTGTAAAACTGATGCAGAGACAGAATATGAAATACTGTTACAGTGTTGATAGCCCCTTCATTCAAGCATGTTTTTAAGACAATACTTCCCCAGAACCCTTAAGTAAACATACTTTAGGCTGTCAGTACTAGATCTTCAGTGAGGTAAGTCACTGTAGATTTACTGAGTTTGAGGGACCTGTATTACCTGAATTGTATTAGCTGTGAATGTACTGCTTTTTATATGGGCATACAAATTCTTCCCTGATCTTTTTGCTCACTTATTTTGATGAAGCATTTTCAAAGCTGATCTCTCTTCTAAAGAAAAATTTTCCTTCGGAGGTAGATAGCAAGAATAAACATGCAGGAAGGAGGGAGTTTATTAGCAGGATTTAATGGAAAGATAGATTGATCCAATTACTTTCTGGGAAGTCAGCCAAAAGATTTTAGCATCGAGTGGAAGCCAATCAGACATGCAGAATGTGCCATGTGTGTACAGATCACCCCAGTGATATTTGTTACACTTGTCTTGCACTTTGACATCAGTCCCATTGTTCTACTTTGGAGGTGTTTAAATTTTCACGTGTGATACTGACAAATTTATTCTAGTATTTAGTTTCTTGAAATTGAAAAGTTTGTGGGGAAAAAACCCAGTCTTTCCTGGAAAACTCAGAAGGCCAGTTTGGTATAAGAAAATGTTTGAAAAAAGACAAAAGAATACATATATGTATATTTTCAATAACTGATCATTGTTGCACATCAACTAATTTTGTAATGTAGATTAATTAATATTCTGTGTTCTTTCACTGAAAAGTGGCATCTACAGTGTATGAAATTAGATGAGAATGTTGTTGGTTTTAAGATGGTAACCAATGTTATTCCTTACTTTATATGTTTGGCCCAACTAAAAATAAAAAACCTTTTTCAAAATATGTGATGTGTGTGCTGCAGGATAGCATCCTTGTAATGTATGGCTGTAACTGACAGGATTTGTTCTATGGAAGGGGAAAGCCTATGAGTTTTCTCCCAGTGCCTGCTCTACAGTGTCTCTGTCACTGTGGCACTTCGAAGGTGGGTAAGGTGGACCTGCTTTTCAACCACTAAAACTCTTAAGCTTTCTTCACTTCTCAGTTTCATGAGCAGAGTTTCATGTGCTGAATGTGCTTGTTAAAACAATGGGTTTGTGATTTATTTCCCTGTGTGGATACTTTTGCATTCAGCTGTATGAGGTTTGGAATAAGTTAACACTAGCTTTGGTAGTTCCTTGTGCTGCTTCAGATTTGTAAGACCTATTCCAAGGCTGCAGTGTTGTATAGCTCGAGATCTAATACACAGTATTTACTGTAGCTGTAATTGTTCTGCACTGAGAAGACGTAGTAATTCACGTAACTACTTTTTCTTGGTCGCATAAGGGCTCAGTGAGCTTATCTTTGAGGTTAATCAGCGTACGTGGATAGGGCTGGCTAATGCTGCATCATTCCTCTAAATCCTGACATACCTGTCTTTTAAAAGAGGAGCAGCAGCATTATTCCTTGAAATTTTGCTGCATGTATTCCTGCAGCTGTCTTTACCATCAAACAAAGGTGTTCAGCAACATTTCCAAAGCTCGTGGGCACATTAGAAGTATTTCTCTGACTGGAGAGTCCTGACGTACTGTTAGCTCAGGATTTTTGAAGTTCAGATGGATTATTAATAAAAAGGAAACTGGAAAAAAAGGTAAAAACATTGGGAAGTTGAGGCAGAAGAAACTATCCTTCTACCATGAGTAATCCCATTGGACAATTAATTTTTTTTTCTTTTTCCTGTTATATAGTATTATTGAAAATTGTTTATATGTTTTTAGTAGACTTTCATGCCACACCAGCAGCAAGAGCTAGCCTGAATTCATGCAATAATTATTAAACCCGAGCATAATAATTTGATCTCTTAGCACTATAAAGCTGAATCAGCCTGCATGGCGTTTTCAGTGCAGTGCCTCTGTCAAAACTATAAGAGAAAAATACCTGCTTAGCCGAACAGAGTGATTTCTTCAGCTGAGAGGACAGGAACTGTAGAGAAATGGTAACCCAGCCATACATGCTAACGATGCCCAGACATTCACCAGCATGCAAAACTAAACACTTGAGCTCCCCTCTTCTTAAAAGAAGATAAGATGGTTACTAATGTGATATCTTCATGTTTTGCTGCGATGAACTCAGTTTATCAACTTACGTAATTGGTTCTGAGACTTTGCCACTGATTTTTAGTTTCTGAATAGTTGTCTATCTGTAGTTACAGCTGATTTTTAAGGGTTGAACCTATCCATGTTAATTAGCTTTCTCTCCCTGCCAGACCCTTTTTGCTAGAGATCCTTCAGGAATTTCACATTTAGTCAGACTTTTAGACAGTGTTTGTTCAAAATCACTGGTTGTGTGATCCCTAAATCCGTTTTATAAAATGTCCAGTTGAGAAATTGCATTCCAGTAGCAATAAATTAGTCTTGACTTTCTGGGGCTGTTGATTAAGCTGTTGATGCTCTCCCAGTACGACAGAAGGCCCCCTGCCTTTTGAATTTGTTCTCAAGGAAAGTATTGCCTACTGATAGATATTCCTTTCTGTCTTGCTGCCAGTTATAAATATAAAACCATGAAATCATACATCTTTCTTTTTCCAAAGAATATTGCACAGTAACTCCTGTAAAACAATACTTTATAGGAATGAAGAAGCAAAGCCATTATTTACGTATGTTTTGCTTTCTATAGGATATCTAGCCTGGAGAAGAGAAGGCTGTGTGGAGACCTCATAACAGCCTTCCAGTATCTGAAGGGGGCCTATAGGGATTCTGGGGAGGGACTCTCCATTGAGAACAGGACAAGGGGTAATGGGTTCAAACTTAAACAGGAGAGGTTTAGATTGGATCTAAGGAAGAAATTCTTTCCTGTTAGGGTGGTGAGGCACTGGAATGGGTTGCCCAGGGAAACTGTGAAGGCTTCATTCCTGGCAGTGTTCAAGGCCAGATTGGACAGAGGCTTGGGTGTCATGGTTTAGTGTGAGGTGTCCCTGTTTATGGCNTAAAACAATACTTTATAGGAATGAAGAAGCAAAGCCATTATTTACGTATGTTTTGCTTTCTATAGGATATCTAGCCTGGAGAAGAGAAGGCTGTGTGGAGACCTCATAACAGCCTTCCAGTATCTGAAGGGGGCCTATAGGGATTCTGGGGAGGGACTCTCCATTGAGAACAGGACAAGGGGTAATGGGTTCAAACTTAAACAGGAGAGGTTTAGATTGGATCTAAGGAAGAAATTCTTTCCTGTTAGGGTGGTGAGGCACTGGAATGGGTTGCCCAGGGAAACTGTGAAGGCTTCATTCCTGGCAGTGTTCAAGGCCAGATTGGACAGAGGCTTGGGTATCATGGTTTAGTGTGAGGTGTCCCTGCTTATGGCAGGGGTGTTGGAACTAGATGATCTTAAGGTCCTTTCCAACCCTAACTATTCTATGATTCTAATTACATTTTTTAATTTTCTCTGTATTTACAAGCTAAAGACAATGCTTGTTCCCTCAGGCTCACTTTTAGATGAAGTATCTTAAATAGAATAAAATACAAATTACTTTGATGGACATCCATATTGCTGTCCCTTTGGGTGTTGTGTTTGACATTGCCTTTCCTTGTGGTTTCAGATAGGCTATTTGCTGTCACTTATGTTTTAAATAAAGGCTAAACAGACTATTGTAAGTATGTGGAATTTATAAAGAAACTGGCAGTTTTTAGAGTCTTGGGACAGTATGTTGAAGTAAACAAAAATCATTGCTTCCTAAAGTATTAGATTTAGTTGTTTTAGTGGTATGTATGTATTCACACATAATGATTTCAGAATTTTGTAATTCATGTGTGGAGGCACAAGTCTTAGAAATAAGATAAGGTTTTAAACTCTTCAAAGAATATGTGTGTGAGGCTGAGAAGTTGTTTCTAAAATACCTGTCCCTGAGAATGTTGGAAGAAGTATCCTGGTGACATAAATGTGGTTAGGTACCTGCAGCATCTTTATCAGCTTGCAGGGAAATTGACAGAAAGTTTTAATCCATAGATTCTCTAAACTGTGATAGCTCCAGACTACATCTTTGGTAACTAAGAAGTCTGCATATCTACCATTTATTTCTAAGCATAGATTAATACAGTGTGTACAGTATTGTAGTTCAGCATCGGGAGAGAAAAGGTAATTGGTTAATAAGTCCCTATTTAATAGGCGCAGCCTCATCTCTTCTCTGGTTTTGAAGACATCTTACTTAATCATTCCAAAACAGAGGGCAAGCAATAATTCTTCAGTATGAGGCCCCACATATAATTATGTTTCTGTTGGAAGCTACTGCTGCAGCCTTGTATTTGGTTGGAGCTAAAAGTTGATTAATAGGTGTATGCCATGTGGTGTTTGCCAAGCTGCAAGATGTGCTGTGGCAAACTGAAGTACAAGTCTTGTTCCTGGCTCTCCCTGTGTTGTTCCTCCTGGCTTGGGCTACTGTACTGAAATCTAGACTCTTGGCTGTCTTTCCTGTTGATGTTGCTGGCTTTAGAGACAGTTCATACCTCTTGGGTTCAGTTAAAACATCTGGATTGCTTCCTACAGCAGGAGCTCTGATGTGTCACAGCAGCTAACTGATCCTGCCAGTGATTTATTGTTTCTTTTTAGAATCATAGAATTATTTAGGTTGGAAAAGACCTTTAAGATCATTGAGTTCAAGCATTGGCCGAGCCCTACCAAGTCCACCATTTCAGCATCAGTTAAGTTATGCTGACTTACAGAAGCTGATGCTTTATGTCTAATGCAGTTGCAAGAACAAGCTTTCTCAGTCAGCATTTTGCCTCACAAAGCTTGCATATGTCCTCTCTACCCTGTCACCCCAATTTTAGTTGGAGTGTATATTATTTTAGTAACATTCCACAACTATCCCATGGAAAAGAGTTGGAGTTTGTCTTGGAAATAGGCATTTACTCTGTTACAATGAAAACATCAGAGGTCAGACAGAGAGACGCTCTGGAACCCAGTTTGTTGCATTTTTCTGTTTTGCCAGCAAAACAGAGAATCAGTTGCCTACCAAAAAAAAAAAAAACCATTACCATTTCTTAGTNTGAAAACATCAGAGGTCAGACAGAGAGACGCTCTGGAACCCAGTTTGTTGCATTTTTCTGTTTAGCCAACAAAACAGAGAATCAGTTGCCTACCAAAAAAAAAAAAAAAAACCATTACCATTTCTTAGTGGTTTTGATGCATCTTTCTACATAGGCTTACTTTCTTTAGCACCTCAGCTTCTGCATAGTATGGTGATATGTTTTGATATTATGCATAACATGATGATATTCTTATGCAGAAAATATGATGATCTTAATTCTGATTTATGTTGCCTTCTGTCTGGTACAGGACCACCTCTAACATCTTTTGACTTGCCTTCTTTGTTTTCCTGAGCCTTTGTTTGCAGCTGTCCATAAATGGTTCCTGGTTTGTAATTTATTTTTAAGTATCTGTTTTGTGTGCATTTCAGCAAGTCCTGTGGAAATCTAATTGCTCTTAACTTCTTTTAACCTTTGAAATGTCATCTTTATTTTAACCTCATCTTTTAATTCATTTTAAATACATTCATTTTAATACATTCATTTCATTTTAATACATTCCCAGTAACGAAAATCAATTCATCTTTATGTTTTGATGCATTTATTTGACTGTTGAGTCCATTTTCTGTAACTTCTCTTACTTGGTAGAACAAGTGGAGCACAGACATGCATCTGTAATGCCTGTGTTGCTTGTTTGCATTCCTGCCTTTAAAAAAAATCTATTAATGAAAGCCGATTTGCTTTTTAATTAGCGATGATGCATTGAAATAGCTGTGGCCTTTGGGGAAAGCATTCTCATTTTTTTCCTCTGTGTCTTTTTTTCTTCTACTTGCAGTGTTAGGTGTGGTATCAATTTGTGTGAGCATTTGGCTTCAAAAAACATCTTTGACAAAATAAAAAGACACAGCTTCTGACCCACTGTTCCTCAGTCTGTGTAACATCAGCCTGAATGACAACAGGGTTGTCAACCAGACAAGAAAATGTCTCTGTCTCTTAATCACTCTCAGAATCTTTCACTTCAGGCAACTTGGAGGGCTCCCATCATCTACTGTGACCAGAGGGAAAAGAAATTTCCCAGTTTCTTCTTATTCCACCTAATATTGCTACTCTGATATGTTTTTCTCCCTGGGCACCTTTTCTCTTCCTGGGGTGATAGGAAGGAGTAGGCAGACTCTCTTGTTGAAGTTTGCATGGAGGAAACACGAATATTCAACCTTCTTCTAGGAGCCTTCAAGACTAAAGCTCTTGCTCATCTCAGTTCTGAGCCTTCCTTGCTTCTAGGGAGCAGGGCACAACAGCCTTATGTGCATAATTGATAGGTATTTTTGAAGCAAAATCTCAACCAGCTAAGCTCTGCTCCTACCAGAGTCTTTAAAAATGTGTTTTATCACTGTAATAGTGAGGCAGAGAAATAGTTAACTGTCAAGGTCACATGTAAGGTATTTCTCAAAGTCTGGAGTTGAATTTGGGTATCCTAGGACAGGCCAATATTCTCTGTAAAAAAAAATATGTCTAAGTTTCAGCAAAAAACTAACTAGTTTCAGTCCTAAAATTTCTACAAAAGTAGTTTAAAATACATGTAATTAATAGAAATTATTGAAACATAATGGGGTGCTGTAACATTTTTCTGTGCTAAATACTCAAGATGAAATCAGTCAACTTTCTAGCACTCAGAGTTAAAAAACCCAAAAAACCCAAACCAACAAACCCATCAAAAATCCCAAATCAGATATGATAAAAATATTGGATTTAATAAACCAAGGTTTTAATGCTAGCCTCCTAAACAAGATGAAATGCATGTTGAATTGAAAATGTTGAAATACAGTGAATGTTATGTGTTATTTGATGTTATCTCTGGCACAAAATCACTTGTGGTATCCATTTATTCCTCTCCATACTGCAGTACTGTACATTCTCTTTAACTGACAGTTGCAGTTTTTAAAGATGAATCTGGTTTTGTCAGATGAAAAACTTTGGCATTTAATGACTAACGTGAAAATTAATAATCTGAGTCAATGCCATAGGGTAGTTGTCATCAGATGTATTTTGTAAACATAAATGTTTGTCATTGAACTGATTACAGATTTGGACAATCTGAAGCACAAAGGTTAGCAAAATACTCGGAACATGGAAGGATTTGTCCATTCCAGTATTCTAGCCATGTGAGGCTTAAAGCGCTTCAAGTACAGCTGCTTGAACTTTGGCAGTAGCAGACCATTGCACGCTGGCTTTTGCTTAGCAGCTCCACTTTGTGTTAGTAAGACTTAAGATCATATTCTTGTTAATAAAGGGTAGTATCTGAAAACTATGATAAAAATGCTTTGGATTTTAGGTTACAGTTGTGTTATCCATGTAGGTCTCCCTGGTGTGCTGCTTTCTTCATTCCATCCTGTGATTGTATAAATGTCTGTGGCAAGAGGTTCACATTCCCCTTTTTTATGGCAGATGCGTGTTGAATTATATGGCCAGTCCTGCATCCGTATGTGACAAACGTGTGATTATGTGATGTAGGGGAAGCTGTGGCACCTGAGTGTGGCATTGACTTAACAGATTGCCTGTGTGTAACTAGAGGTGTCTGACCAAAAGGTTGACTGCCATACTAAGGTACACAGGAATTGGGCAATTAAACCATGACAATTTATGCTGCTATGGTGAATTTTCACGTCTTTCTTCACCTGTCACATTGACCCACTGGAATTTGGAGAAAACACTCTTTTACTTTAAGGTGAATATCTACCGTCTTTTAGTTCTATTTGTTGTTATTAAAAGCAAATCTAACTAATGTCATGCTTTTAAAATCTCTCCTACTCACTGAAATTAGTGCTGCTGCTGCTGGAGAGTTGAATTAAAAATACAGTTCAACAGATATGCTAAGTAGGAAGCGATGCTGTTTAATGTGGTTGAGAAGTTGCTATTTTTCATTCCTCTTTCAGTGAACAAGCAGGTGTACAGCAGACAGAATAATGTTATGGCAAATTAAGGTCGTCTTTTACACATGGCATTGAGAATTGATTATTTAAATTAGACTTTTTAGTTATCAGACATTAAATATGGCATGAGCATTTCACTCTACTTTATGTCAGTCTTGTCACTTAAAGTAATGATTTGATAATATGCACAACTGTGATCAGTAAATGCAGAGTCTTTATTAGTGTGTTAAAATTCATGCTAGAAGAATGTTGCTTTCATATCAAGTGTGTGTGTGTATAATTTATTGTCTATATGATCTGCATGGTTCACATACCACAAACACCATGAAAATATTGTAGGGATGAAGAAAACATTTTCTCATTGTCTTTAAAATTGGGGAGGCGCCAGTTGCCGCTCTGACCTAGATCAGCATGGAAATGAATTGGTGAAAGGTAGAAAAGGAGATTTAAATTTAGTTGTACTTTTGTCATTCAGGAGAATAAATCTGAAAGAGTCTTCCACTTATTGGACATTAGCAGACATCTATAACTGATCATAAGGGAGTGTCTTTATACTCAGTTAATTAAGCACACCTTCCTCGTTGCAAATAACTGCAGTAGAACCCAGAGGGGACAAAAAATGATTAAAAGAATATCAAAGAGAATAGAAGTGAATAAATTAACACTTTCCAGTCTCTTCCCTTTGCAGTTCTGCTGCAAGTGAGTGGAAACATCTGTATTTTTTTTTTTTAAGTAACTTTATGGTCCACATTCCCGGTAGCTGTATTGTATGCATTTCTATGTGTCATTCTCTTTGGTAAGACTTGTGTAAGGAGTGCAGGAGCAAGCTAGAAGCCTTTATAAATACATTTTGGAGTAAACTATTTTAAAATTCTTTTGGAAAGAGCTCAGTTGGTTCCAGAGAGGTCAGATAGAAGAGCCTTTTATTGAGACAAAGTTTATTATGAATCACAGTGATTCAAATGTCTAACAAGCTGTTATTCAGCTAGGTGATAAAAAAGATTGTGCTTGATTAGCTCCTTGCTTTTGTGATAACACATATTTACTGGTAGTTTTTTCTTAGGGTAATGGCTTAAAACAAGTAGATCTAAACTCCCAAAATGTAAACCCAAATGTGGAACACTGAGTTCAGTTGTGTCTACTTCCAAGACTGTGAGATAGTACTGTGGGGATTTATCACCTGTTTTTCCTTTGTAAATAGCCAGTAAATCACAGAAGCCAGTAACATCCTCTGGATGATAGGGAGAAGTACACTGGTTGCAAGCATGAGGTGTCCTAGCTTGGGTTTATTCTACCGCTGGTTTTAGATTTCATGGCCTATTAAGACAGAATATTATATCGACTGATGCTGAATACACATAAGGGAATTCAGATGATTACATGATACCCAGATGGTGTGCTTTTATACATATAGCAAGCAAGAGCATTTGTGTTATCAGTGATGAGTGATAATAAAGTTTGTGCGGTATTGTATATTACTTTTTGAAAGTAACTGCTAATACAGCAATATGAGCTCACTAAAGGATTGGCACATTAATCCAGCCTTGCTTTCAGCTTTCTTCTGAACTGATGTGAACTCCTGGTCCACGTTATCTCAGCTCCATTTGCATTCTCTTGCTGTGGAGAGAGCGGAGCTAAGAACTTTGTGCATATTAAATAGACTAAAAGATCCGTGCAGCTTTCTAACTCTGTATCTAGGGCCAAATCCTTTATTCCCACAGTACAATATGTGGTAAGGGAGCTCAGATGGAAAAAATAATTCAGAAATCCTCAGTGCCATTAGGGAAAAACATAACCCCCCCCAGTGGGCCTCATTAGTCTGTCCACTTGGGCAGCATCCTTCTTGTCACTGGGTTCCTTGATGCCCAGGACACTGTCTGGAAATGTGCATTTTCTGGATAATCTCTATAGGTGTGTTGTAAATTTTTACTCTTTGTTTACCCCAGGGTCCTTTGCCAGAAACTCTCTACTGTGTCTGGGAATAGAGGTGTCATGGAGTTATCTGAGCACTTCCTCACAGATCACCTATATATGAACATTAGACCTGTCAGAGCTATCTGAACCTCAGTCAGAAAGTGTTAACTCCCATCAGTCCCACCCATTATGTATGTTTTGGATGGCATGTGAAAGTTTAGTTTATAAGCTCATTTGGATGAGAAGAGTTCAAGATCCAAGGTGACATTCAGAGGCCACCATGACAGTTAAACATTCTGCTGCATACGAGCTATCTTGCAGCTATTAGATGTGTGTGTATAATGGCCTAAGTTGTATAACCTCCCAGGCTCATGAAAAACACTGTGAAAGCAGGGATGTTCATACAGGCAGCTGGTGAGTCTCTCTGAAAATCTAATTAGTTTAAACAGGCATTTGGTCAAATGTTGCATGTAACTCAAGTAGCCTTCCAGGCCTTATGCTGTATAAAGACTGTGTAGGTGCTGTTTTTTTAGTGGTCTGAATATAAACTGTTGAGCCTCCTAATCTTAAGCCTTGCTGAAAACCTGACTTCTAGAGACAAATATCATTCTCCTGTTCTTATCACAATGACCCTTGTCATTTTGTGATTCTAATTTAACCAAACCTCTGCTCTTACTAATAAACTGCAAACTGTACACAAGTGATGTCCGAGTCTGTTTATTACACGTTATTTGACTTAGCCATGCAAATATGAAAGTTACTAACATAAGGGATCAAGAACTATGAATCTGTATTGTTTCTACCCTCCTAACAAACCCATTGAAATGCATATGGAATTTGCCATTGACTCCTTTTAGAATTGTCCTCTGGGTTACCATCCTGTGGCCTTGGAGAAATGGCACTTCAGTTGCTTATTCAAAAACCCTTGCAGAAGCTCCAGGCTGAAGTTTCATGGTAATCAGAATTGAGAAAGGTGGAGGAAGGAGAAAGTGAGATCAAAGTACAACCATGTTAGGTGGTATACTGATTTCACATCCCCGTATACGAGTAAGAGGTAATGCTCCATCTAGCATTCGTTTCCGGCCTTGTGAAGGTAATACAGTGAGTCTTGAAGGAGAATGGGTTTCTTGGGTTTCTTTTCCCTGGCTTTCCTCAAAGACAGGGAAGGGAATTTGACTGTGAGAAGGCAGAAGTGTTTCCTGAGGCATCAGAAAGAGTTCTTTCCGATTTGTCTTTTCTCATTGTGGAGTGGGGATCCATTGGGAATAGAGAGCCTCTTTAACTGTTCTGTCTGCCCAGGCAATCCCAAAGGGCCTGTGGTTTGCAGAATGCTCTGCTGCTGGGCACTCAGCTTACGTTTTCACTTAAATCTTTTCCCACTTAGTATTACCAAATGAAAAGAAAGGTGAAGAGGAAAAGAGAAAGCAACAGAACAATGGCTGAGTTTACCCTGTGTATTTCAGGGAGATTATTTTCCCCTTCTCTTTCATGATCTCCCTCCAAGGAGGAAACAATTGATACAGTGTATATGAGTGAATTAATTGACTTTTGTGGAAGTACTTGATGACTACAGCATATCTACAAGTTTGGAACAAAACTATGTTCCAAAACTGTCCTTAAGAGTAGACATTTATTATGTTTAGCTGTGAAATTGTTGGGTTTTTTTCCTTAGCATGTCCTATCAAATCACTTCGCTCTTTGCATTAAAGCTAAATGAAAGCCCACATTAATAAATGTATTTTAAGTTATAAAGATTATGGTACTGTAAGATAACTTGATAACTGAAAATTTCTTTGCATATTCAAAGATAATATTTGAAGTTAAATACCACTGATTTAGCCTAGTAAACTGGATATTTTCCCCATCTTTCTATGAAAAAAAATACTATTTTGAAATAATTTCTTAGAATTTAATTTGCATTTTATGGCTGTAATGAATGCCGTTTCTGCTTCCTGTCCTTATTAAAATAGTTTTTGTGTACCATGAATTCCATTTTAACCACAATTCAAAAAGGAATGTGCATGTTACTTATGACTTTCCTGCTATTCTTTCTTTCGTTTCTTTATTTTGCTCTTAGGTTTCCTCAGCACATTGTTAGACCCAGCCCTGGCAAGAAGGTGATTGATATGGCTCTTTGTGCCCTGGCTAAATAGCTAAACATACAGTGTATTGTGTCTGCACTCAGGGAAAAAATGAAATGCAATTAAATTCATTTCAACTTCAGTAACATGACATTTCTGTTTCTTTAATGTCAGCCTTTATTCTCTTTTATAATCAGATTTTGTAACCCTTTTTATAATGTCTCCTCGCTTCACCAGTCACTAAATAGGATGCTTGTGTTGCAAGTTAATTAGAAATTTTCATGTGCTCGGGCTGACTTATTCCAAATCTTTGGTGTGGTTTCCATATCTTCTGAGAGAGCACGTTTCACCAGCCACTGAGCTGTGAGGCATGAGGGCCATATATACTCTTGAATCGTGCATATTTGGCTTTGCAAAGTCTTGTTGTGTTCCCATTTGGAAACTGTAGTATTTCTTAACATATTTCAGTATGAAGGGTCTGTATGTTAGTGGAGATTTTTGAAATCTGGAAAGAAAACTCCTAGGAAACATTTATTCACCCTTTGTATTGACAAAATCCATGAGGGTAACACAGCCTTTCACAGGGGATGCCTAATAAGAATGCAGGAGAATGATGGGAGCGGAGATGAAAAGGGAAGGACAAAAGATCTCCATCATCCAGGTCTTTGTTCATAATTACAAATTACAAAAATACACAATATCAATGCTTCGCTCTATGGAAAGCATTTGCAGAGTCTAGTGAAGGGTTAGAAGAGACATAGGGGATGAGTTAGGTTTCTATCTAAATTTTCCTTAAAGGCTATTATAAGTAGATTTCAAAAGCCATCTTTAGGTTCAGTGGGAATTATTATTTCCTGATGAAAAATACTTAAGCAACTGCCATTAAAAAAACCTTTAAAGGAGAAAACCTATCATACTCGCAGGTTTCCTGTACGTGTTATTGTTGTATTATTAAATTCTCCTTTGCTTTAGCTCCAGTGTCCCATCCCCCAGCCTTATCTCCCCATCTCTATGCACCCTGTACTGTTGTATCCTATAATTAGTGAAGATACACATCTGTCTTCAGGCTACCACCTAATCTCTAAGGCCATATGGGTAAATGGAATATAATTATAATTTGGTAGAAATTGAGCCTTCTGCACATGGTTGTATTGCTCTTGTTCTTTATAAAGCAGGCATATTGCAACTATGATACAGTAGGGTTTGGAGGATGGGGTTAGTCCTTGCGAAATACATATTTTTAAGTGGAAATTTTGTTGTGTTAGACTTGGGTGGGAATTAACGCCGTTTTGGGAGGAATTCTGACACAATGTTACCACAATATGCAAGCACCCTGCATATTGTGAAGAAATCATCTGTGGTTATATGCAAAATATTAACAGAGGTCATTTTTTGTCCCCCTCTTTTTCAGTTATTTTTATTTCAGTTGCTGCGAGGACTCTCTTACATCCACCAGCGTTACATTTTGCACAGGGACCTGAAACCACAGAATCTTCTGATCAGTGACACGGGGGAGTTAAAGCTGGCAGACTTTGGTAGGCAAGCAGTTAATTACAAGTCTCATAATGTTGTAGGAATGTCAGACAGATGGTTCCATTGATTTCTCTTCCCCCCACCCTATTCCTTAGACACACCTTCTTCATTGTAGATAATTGCACATTTTTCTCCTGAGTGAAGAAATTGATTATGGTCAACAAAATGCTTGATTAAAAGGGAGCAAGTAAAAAACAAATATGTACTCCAGTTCTCACAAGGAAGATAATGCTGAAAGTATTTCAGTTTTATTTACCATGAGACCTCTGAAAAAACAGGAAGGAAAAAAAGAGAGAGAGAGAGATCTAAGCAAATATAAACTATATGAAGAGCACAGTCACTTTATGGAATCAGCTCTAGGGTTGTGGAGATCTGGATTAACCTGCATTAAAAGGTTATTGAAAGAGACTGAAGGTTACAAGAATAATTACTCTTTCAAGAATAAAGGACACTAGGATCACCCAGGCTGCTTTCAGTATCCCTTAGCCCCTTACGGGGAACCTTATGTGGAGTACAACGCAGAGGAAAATTGTCCACTGAAAAAAGTCAGCTTTTTTGCTGGTTTTGAATTTTAATTTCTAAAGCCACTTTCTATTACTACAGTGAAGCAAGTACTATTTCCTCTGGAAACCATTGTGGATGCAGTTGTGGAAAATGGCAATATTTTTCTTTAGTGCTTTCAGCAAACTGTTGTAGGAATTCCTTTCCTGTAGGTCAACTTCTCAGCTACTGATTCCAGCAGAACTTCTGAAGTAAGCTGAAAATGTGACCTATTGGCTGCTTAAAAATGTCTTTTATTTTTATGACTGCTATCCACATTGGGCTTCACATTTCATGCAGCAGCAGTACTGAGGGAGCGTATGTGCTAATTGGCAATTTCACTGTTAATGTAGTCATGTTTTTCTGTCTTTTAATTAGCATTACTGCAATTAACAGCTCAGTGTGTATTTGCTATGCTGGAGAAAAGAACAGGAATTCAGGTGGACACAGTACACAAGAAGTTGATTGGCCTTTGGATTGTAAGGCAATTAGAGAAATAGCATTTGAAACAATTATTAACTGGTTTTAAATGCCATTTTCTGTTGCTGTTTCTCAAAACTTGGAAGATACCAGAAGTGGTTTTAAGAATGCTTAAAGAAAGCATTCCTGTATGTTTCAGTTTACTGTGAGATTAAATCCCTTAGTGATTCACCTATTTCATATATCTGTGTTTTTGCAATGATATATGAGTTAGTCCTCTGTTAAAGGTGCTGTGCTGTTTGAGATGACTAGTTTTGATGTATCATTTATATGTACAAAACACTGTGAATTTATCTGACTTCCAAGCATCACCTTATTGCATGTCCTTCAAGAGATTCTGATGATTGTGCTCTGGCTTTGGTCGATACTGAAAAATCTGTAGGTGAAGTTGTAAACTCTTTTGTACATAAAATGTTTCGTATGGTGTGGGGGTTTTTGGTGGTGGTGGTGCTGCTGCTGAAGTTTTTTCTGTTTGTTAAAAGTTTCTCCTGACCTAACAGAAACATCTGCATATATTCTGTTATACACTGGAAGAATATTATATATCTCAATTCATTTTTTTTTATGTTAGATTTTCTTTCATGGCTCATGAACTCATAAAATTGAAAACCAAATGGGTTAAATTTCTCTTCAGAGAGCAAGATGAAAAATTAGAAGTGGTGAGGTTAAAGTCTGAAAGGTTATGACCTCTTTCACTGGAGACAATAAGAAATAAGAGCACACCCATATGCTCTCTGAGTGCACCCCTGTGCATATTTACTTATTTAAAAGCTGTATTATTATAGCCCATCTTCCACCTTCCCAGTACTAAAGGCTCTTCTTAAACAAGATGTAAAATACAGTCCTGTTTCTCTTTATGTTTTTCTCCCATGAATGACTAATTTGCAATAATGTGCTTGGAAAGGAAGTTGGTTTAGATTGTATATTTGATTAATTGCATGAGGAACAGTATGGAAATTAGGGGTGTTTTGCTTTCAAATGTACTCAAGGCGGAAGAGAACCTATCAAGAAATCAGTTTCTGTCAGAGATAGGTTTGACTTTGCTAGCACAATAAATACAAAATCTTAGAGCAAAGGCCTTTTATTCTCTAAGGACAAGACCTTCAGATTTTGGTTTCATAAGTTTATGAAAAATCAGTGACACAGGCAAGTTTTTCATTTGGTGTCAGGCTTATTTAATCTTCTTAGTGTAGAATATCAAATACTTAAAAGCAGGCTGTAGTGGATCATAGTTCTTGAATAAACAGGGTAAAAGAAAGGCTATTCATGTCTGCCAGTGCATTGCACTGCAGCTGAAGTGGAATCTTTGAATAACTGTGGGCATGTGTTTTTCTACAGCAGGGCTCCCAGACATAGATACTCCACTGTGTAGGAGTGTCTTTGTTCAGATGAACGGTGGTTTGCTTTTCTGTTCATTGTGCTATAGCTGCTAGGAAATGAACATTTATGAGAAGACTCAACAGTCAAATGAAAAGGGAGAACAGAACATAGAGGCTTTATCAAATTAAAAATGTATGAGCTATAAAAAATGGCTTTCTTGAGAAGATACAATAGGGGAGACTACAACTTGAATAATTGTTGCTATGAAAAATAGTCCTTGAACTCCATTCCTGCATTCTGTTTTCAATCTAATTAAAATTCCAGAGGAAATTAAAGTATATTAGGAATTCTTCTCATGAAATGAAGTGCAAGAATTATTTTTGATCCTGTGGTGTGAATTTAGCTGTCTATGGGTTTGTTTATATTCCCCTGCACATATGTCTATCTTGAGTAGAAATAAAGTATTAAAAACCTTTAATGAGTAACATCATAAAGAATTATAAACTTAAATGAATAAAGGCTTTTGCTTTATGCGAGTAACTGCATAGACTGGGCTGTGTATCTGTTCCTTAGCCTTTGGTTAGTAGTTCTTCACTTTAATTTTTCTCTGCACTGTATACAGATCCATTTATTGGCCTTTTGATGTGAATGCTTCACTGACAGGACAAAGCCTTGAGCAGTTTGGACTAAGCGAGTTCTTTTTGTGTGGCTCTGTGACTCGGTGTATGCCATGCTTTTTTTGTTTTAGTGACTGAGTATTGGCATTTAGCTATTGTGTATGCTGTTGTAAATCAAGATTGGCTAATCTTATGTTTGCATCCAGATTCTCATGCTTAATAACTCCAGCACAAGGTCCCTAAATAGCTGATAATGATCAGGTAGGAGGTGAGTCTCACCTTCCATGTGGGATTTCCAGGAAGGATTTACTCTTTTTATTTCTTGTTTCTTATTTTATGTCCCAAAACATCCACTAACAGCATAATATTCTGACTCTTCCAGGGACAATGTGGACCATTAATCTGATCACAGTATGCCTACTTTTACATATTCTTTAGTTAGAACAATTTTGTGCTTTCTGAGTTGTAATATATATAGTTACACTTGTTATTATATATTTCTGGGTAAAACATATCCATAGCTTTTGCTATGTCAGCATAGCATGCTGACATCACCTTTGTATACATTGAGAAAATCCCTAGGGCATGGGTGTAGGGAACAAAATATGTAAACTTGACTAGCATGTTAGGCAGTGGTAGCACGTCTGAGGCTGAGAGAAACTAGCCAAATTAACAGTAGGTCCCTTGTCCAGCTTTACCTGTGAGCTGATGCGCCTGCTGCTGGAGATTTCAGGAGACTGCTTGTTTGTGAAACTGACCAGAAGCTATTTGTCTGTTCTGCTCTGCCTGCAAGAAAAGTGAACTGCACAGAAAGGGTGAATGAAGTTTGAAGAACTGTTTGGTCTATGTTTTGACTTGTGAAGTTACTGTAAGTGCATGGACCCATATGTCATCACATCTGACTTTCTCTCTATGTCATGGCCCCAAGACACAATATGCAGGCACCTGAGAGGCAGAACTGCAAAATACAATTTCAAAGTATGGAACAGCATGTGTAGAAGGTACTAGCTGGACTATAATTTACAAGGATAGGAAAAGTTGCTAATTGAGTTTTTTATTTTTGAGACCTGAATAGAAATTTTCCCTTCTCCATACCCCAATTTTTTGTTAGTTTTGTTCCTTTAAGAAATATTCAAACTGCGGTAACAGCGCAGTAAATTCTAGTGTCGCAAAGTGAATGAGGAAGAGCACCAGGAACTTGGTGCTTTAATGTTTTAGTGCTTGTTCTTGCAGTCACTCTTTCTTGTCAGTAGGAGTGGGCGTTGGAGGGAAAAACAGCATGATAGTCTTAATAGAAGTGTCTTTGCTTTACTCTCCCAAATAACACTGACCTGAAGCTTTTCCTGTCAGCTTTTTGTTGTCTTTAGGGATCTCCTTGTATGAATAAGGAGCTACAGGAGGCCTGCATTATGGTGGAAGTCCTGCCTTAAGCTTTTGGAGTTCTGTTAATATAAAGCCCTGTAATGCAGTAAAAGAAGGAATCATGTGAGTGTGATTAAACCATGCATCCTTCTAGATACATAGGATGATTAATAATAGATAGCAGGAGCAAAGAGGCTTTAGATTTGTAATAAACAGAATTATACTCAATGGAGTTGCAGTTTAAAACTGCAGCTGAGTATTAAAGAGGATTTCATGAATTTCCATATAAATTTTTCTGTGGGGAGCATCTCAGAGATATGTCATGGGGGACAAGAATATTGCTGTGTAGTTTACTCTTAAAATGATTAAAGCTATGTTGACAACTTGAAAAAGAATAGTTCTTTTTTTTTTTTTCCACACTAAAAATCCCATGAGGAATTTCTTTATTATGTACCAGAGAAGATTCATGTGAAAGGTTGGATTGCATAAAAGATTGCTTGCATGGATAACTGCTGTGTTTTTCTGTGTAAATGCTCTGCAGAGTATCAATTCTTGAAGATGCTGGTAGAAGGAGTTGTCATTGTATCTGAAGAGATTGTATTTCATATTGTTGGAGATGCTTGATGAAACCATTGTCAAAATGCCTGTGAGAGCATCTCTAGTAACGTAGGCTGTCTCCCTCTGATCTTCTGGCTTCCAGTGCGCTTGAGGAACAGTGGGCCATGGCACTGCAGCCACCTGGCACTCTGGATGAGCTGTAGGAGTAGCCTGGATCACTTGTGGTGCAGCTGACTCACAGCAGGCTCTGGCTGCCTCAACATCAGGCCTTGTTGGGGCTGTAGAAATGGTGGAAGCTGGCTGGAGTTTTGGCGTCAGAGGCTGCTGCTGCTAAAGGGAACCAGCTAACCCCAAATGTGTGTCCACAGGCCTCTCTAACACGCTGTATGAACTGAACAGAGATGGAAAAGACATTTCTTTTCCATATCCCTGTGGGAGGTTGCTGTTTCCTGGGTGCAGCCTGTTCCCCTGTGATAACAGCATTTGAAATCTGAAGAATTTGTTCTTGTACACCCCAGGAAGGTCAGTAATGGGTTTCTTTGAGAGCTCTATTTGTAATAAATACCAAAAAATGAAGAGTACTTCAGGGACAATGTTGTAATTAAGTTATAAAAAGGAAGCTGGAACCTGGAAAGTGAAACCCAGGCTGCTCAAACCCGAGTTAGGTGGCAGGTCTGTATGAAACACAGTTATTTCTGTAATTAACTGTAAATATAGTGTTTTCCATTGAGAGCAGAAGCTGATAAAGCTGTTCAACATGGCAGCTGCATTGGAGACCTGGACTAGCATAGCAGACTCTGTGAATTTGTCCTGGCATAAACTCAATTGCACACCGCCGAGTCAGTGAAAAAAGCCCTTGCTATCCATGTTGCTTTCTAGATCCAGGGGTTCAGAGCTTAGGAGCAGAGCTGATACGTAGCTAGGGGACCCAGGAGCAAGGGCTTCAGTGGTGTCCCTCAGGGACCGGTCTTGTTCAACATCTTTGTCGCTGCCATGGACAGTGGGATTGAGTGCGCCCTCAGCAAGTTTGCCGATGACACCAAGCTGTGTGGTTGGGTGGATCCGCTGGAGGGAAGGAATGCCATCCAGAGGGACCTTGACACGCTTGTGAGGAGGGCTGATGCCAACCTCATGAAGTTTAACCATGCCAAGTGCAAGGTCCTACACCTGGGTCGAAGCAATCCCAGGCACAGTTGCAAGTTGGGCAAAGAGGAGATTGAGAGCAGCCCTGCCGAGAAGGACTTGGGGGTGGTGGTCGATGAGAACATGAACATGAGCCGGCTTCCGTGTGCGCTTGCAGCCCAGAAAGCAACCGTATCCCAAGCTGCATCCAAAGGAGCGTGACCAGCAGGTCAGGGGAGGTGATCCTGCCCCTCTGCTCTGCTCTCATGAGACCTAACCTGGAGCATTGTGTGCAGTTCTGGTGTCCTCAACATAAAAAGGACATGGAGCTGTTGGAACAAGTGCAGAGGAGGCCACGAAGATGATCAGGGGACCGGAGCACCTCCCGTACAAAGACAGGCTGGGAAAGTTGGGGCTGTTTAGCCTGGAGAAGAGAAGGCTGTGTGGAGCCTTCCAGTATCTGAAGGGGGCCTGTGGGGATACTGGGGAGAGACTCTTCACTGCACTGTCACTGCAGTGACAGGACAAGGTGTAATGGGTTCGAACTTAAACAGGAGAGGTTTAGATTGGATCTAAGGAAGAAATCCTTTTCTGTTAGGGTGGTGAGGCACTGGAATGGGTTGCCCAAGGAAGTTGTGAATGCTCCATCCCTGGCAGTGTTCAAGGCCAGGTTGGACGAAGCCTTGTGTGGCATGTTTTAGTGTGAGGTGTCCCTGCTTATGGCAGGGGGGTTGGAACTAGATAATCTTAAGGTCCATTCCAACTCTTAACTGTTCTATGATTCTATGTGCTGTACTTGTGACCTTCCCCTGTCTTGCCCAGATCTGTGGTGAAGAGTGGAGAGGAGATGCATATATGACAGGAAGTTTCACGCGACAGTATTGAAAAGGGCTATTCTGCTATTTGGGCTGAAGAACTGTACACTGGTTTAGAGCTGAAGATGTAGGAGCATGTGTGGCCTAGTACCACTGCAGATGCTTCTTGCTTCTCCTATCTATTTGGTTTGTCATTCTCATCATGGATTTCCATCTAATTTGCTTCATAGATCTGATGGTTTTATTGAGGTATCAGGAGAATACAGATAAAAAAAATTGCCATTATGAGAGTCAGTGCAAGAATAATGCCTCATTAACAGCACTTGGGTTTCATAGTCTATAGAGAAAGAATAGATTTGACACAGGATTATTATCCAGATACAGCAATTTGCAAAACCTGCAATGTTCTCTTTTCAGCTAAGACTTTAACCTCTCTCTACTACTAGTAAGTGCAGAGCAGAACCACACACTGCATTTTTGTCTGTATCAGCCTTCAATGATTGCTTCTAACAGTTGAAATTAAAATTCTTCAAATATACTAGTCTTTTCAGCTATTACTGAAGTATTGTATTACTGTGTTACTGTAACTTACACTCTTCCCACTGAGAAGCACTGTGTAGGATTATTTGCTGAAAAGGAAATTCCTATTTTCTTTCTTTTTAAGCCATTAAGGAGCTCTGGAGATTGGTGTGACTCACTAAATGGGTCCCCTGTTAAATGCATCTCAGGTTACTGTGGGTTCAATCCAGTTTCCCATTTTTACAAGTTAGAGCTATAGTGAGCCTTTAAATAGGAGGAAAGCATCTTAATTACCCATTAAGGGCAATAAAGGAAGTTGGTTATGACACCATTAAAACAACTGTGATGAAAAATCTGTTCCAGGGTTTTGTACTTAAGAAGATCATGGGATTTAGATGTCATCTGTACTGCAGATAGCTCAGTGCTGACTGTGATCTCATCAGTATCAGACTCATGATTATTTTTGTTGTTCTGTATTCCCCACCTATGTGAACCAGGCAGTTATGCAGCTATGTGATAATTGCACAAAAAACATGGAGAACTGAGATCTGCTGACTGTACAAGAGAGGTCCATCCATCAAAATGAATCTGTAGATGTATTTAAAATCTGGGCAGTAATGACAATTGGGTTTTTTAATTGGAAAAAAAAAAAAACCAAACAAGGTCATATTTAGTCATGTGTTCTCCTGTCAGTTTTATATGAGAACATTTTCTCTTCCTACACATCTTGCTTCTGTTAGAGCGTTAGTCCATAGCCTTTTGACTATGTGGCTAAGAGCCCTGTATCTAAAACATTGAACTTTTTTTAGAACTCTATTGCTCTGAAGCTTCTCTTGTTTCTGATTCAGCAGTTAGAGAGCAAAACAACTATTACAGCCATGGTAAAGCTATAGCCAATATATGGTTGATCCCATAGTACTATCCTTCTTTGCTTTCTTGGTCTGATTATGGTTTTGTTTAATGTTTCCTTATTTAAGAGATAGATTGGATTATATACTGAGAAAATTATGGCAAATTTAAAAATAATTTTGATTTCATTAATGTGCTAAGTTATGAAGATTTATTTTACACAGGAAATAATCAGCAATGTGGAAATTAAAGGATAACTGGGAAAGGTGTGGATTAAAGAGGAAACAATTCATCATCAGTCAGAACAAAAAATTGATATGCAAAGAAAAAGATTAACATGAACAGGTTGGCAGTTCATTAAGAGAAATATGCTATTTAACACAATATGAAATAATTCCATAATTGAGATTGCATTTTAAAGAAGTGATGGCTCTGTTATTTATAACATCATAGAATCATAGAATAGTTAGGGTTGGAAAGGACCTGAAAATCATCCAGTTCCTACCCCCCTGCCATAGGCAGGGACACCTCACACTAAATCATGGCACCCAGGGCTCTGTCCAACCTGGACTTGAACACCACCAATCGTTTGTTTTGCCCCAGAGAGTTTAAAAGCTTACCTTACTGCAATACAGTCACATTTTATCTAGGTAATTTTTAATAATTTATGCAGGGTTTTTCATTCATTCTGAAGGACACAGTGCTGGATTTATTGATGTGTTTATAGATGCACAATTCCTACTGATGTGAATAAAAATCGCACTTGCAAGTCTACCTGCATTAAGATGAGAATTTCCGCTGCAGCAGTTGACCTTCATGATAGCCAGAAGAGGTCAGGCACTTCTTCTCTTGGTAGTACCTACTTCTCCAGTGAGTGACAGTTCCAAAGAGCTGTAAAAACAAATGTGAACTCCACATAGCTGATGTATGTTACAAATAATCAAACTTCGCTTGACCTTTCAGTCTTATGATTTGAAAGACCCAAAGTTGCCAATATTAAAAGTGGGAGATCAAGAATCAGCAGCTTTGTATCTGGTTGGTGTAAGAATATTAACAACCACTTTGCATGGAAAGGAAGTGCTGTGTAACTTTCGTGTGACGTGGTAGGAAGAATGGCTGGCTAGATCTTTACCTTGGTAAACATGCCCAAGCTCTCCTGCAAGGTCAGTTCAGCTTTTCCCACCCTTGGGTTTCATGGCTTAGGGTTATCAGATCATATAACTATTTTCTCTGTTGCCATGGAAAATAAGGTAGAAGGAGACTTTCAGATGTCATCTCTTTTATTGCCAGAGCCATAAACATACTCTCATCCTTCTTATTTCAAAATTTTTAAGTCACCTGGACATCAAATTTTTTGGCTGTATTTGCTTCTATAGCTTTATTTGCTTCTAATGATAGTTCACTGCAGCAGTCTTTAAGATAGCTATTAATTGCAATGGTTTGGTTTGATTGTAAAAGCAGATACCAAGTACAAGGTTCTAGAGGGGAAAAACATCAATAGTTTCATCACTGGTGTTCAGCTCTGGATTCTTCAAGCAGGCTGAAAATTCAATTCTGCTTTGGGCTACCTGTAGATCTTAGGAGAAAACAAAATAAATAGAAAAAAAAAAGAGGAAGGGATAAGAAAAAAACGCAGTGGCTCACTGAAATGTGCTTTGTACACAAAAACACCTAATGTTAGCTTCTTGAAACTTTGGCAATTCTTTACCAATTCTATCTGCGAGTGCTCAGGATTGCCACCCGCTTTACAATGCGGGTTTCAGGATGTGATGCTAAGTGAGATGTGCTTACCTGTAATTACAATTTTCTCATACATGCAAACTTGAAATACTATGAGGTTTAAATAAAACATGAAATGTTTGAAGGGTACTAATAATATGACAATAGTATTTTGTCTGTGGTCAAAATACTATTAGGGATCCTTTGCTTGCAATCTACAAGTAGTTCTTATCAAACATCAGTGGAGAAGTATATCCATCATCTTGAAGTTAAATAAAAGAATAAATTAAAGGATAAATTAAAGAATGGCTTGACTTCAGTACTAACAAATTGTAACTTGTTTTATTCAGTTATGATACAGTTCTGCAATTCTACTGACTTAGTAAGCTTACATCTGTACATAACAGACTAGATTTAGTCATGTAACTCCAATTTTGCCATTGTGGCAATAGCATTTTAGTGTTTCAGTGTTGTTTTAGAGAAAGATGCCTCATAAGGATCATCTGCTTTTTAGCTATGTATTTCCAGAAACATACTGTTAAGGCACAGCCTTAATGTACTTCCAAAGTAATGTCTTAAAAAATGAAATTGTCTGTTTTCATTTCTTCTTTTTCAGTGACGATATTGTATTAAGAGCTGATTAGGTGGCTCTGCAGGAATACAGATGCCTGATTACTGATGCAAAGTCGAATAATCTTTTGGATCTAAGCATATTGGAATGTCTCTCACATAAAACTTTTCTTCTAAGATTTGTGATTCAGTTAATTTAAGATGACATGGATATTAAATGAGTTTTGAGGAGCAATTCAATTGAACAGGTGGATCTGGTAGTCCAGAGATTCCTGTCGTAAGATACTGCTTTATAACATTGCTTCACAGAAGCAACAGTACTTACACAGGTTTTCTTAATGGTTTCACTCTTGAAATCAAAGTGAAAATAATTTTAAAAGGGAAATTTTTAAGTCTTGTGTCAGTATTTTTATTTTTATTTTTTTAGTTTTACACCATTGCCTGTATTGTACTGTTGTTTTCAGATCATTTTTCTCTTACTCCAGTGCAGTCACATGTAGATGCTGTGAGTGTTACCTAGTATGTGAATGTACATACTAATGTGATAACGCATGCAAAACCTACTGGAGCTCTTTGGCAGAACAGCCAAAACTCTGTTTTACATGTTAAGGAAATACGTGAGCTGCAGAGTATAACATATTGAAGCAATGACTAAAATCGTCTGAGTATTTGTCTTATCTATAAGTAGTCTGACTCGAGTACTGGAAGCAGCCTGGATCAAACTCCATGATCACTAGAGAACTGTTTGTGTCAGGCAAGGCAGCTGTGGTTCAAAAGATGAGCCTGGATAATGGAAAAAAATGCAGCAGCATAGAAATGGATGCTCAAGTGACACCTTAGCTGGAAAGCAGGCACATCAAATGTAATTGCATTGGCTGTGCAGTAAAGGGGCCGGGAGTTGGTAGCGCTTAGTTGCAGAATACTTTAAACATAAGTCAGATCTTGTACTGGAAGTATTGATGGTTTTAATACCCATATGGTGACAGTTTTTCAACTACACAAATTCCACTCCTGCAGGGTAATGTCAAACGGCGGTTTTGTTTGATTTATAAATAAAACAGTTGCTAGATCTGCTTTTCAAAAGTACTGTTTGTTTGTAGATGTTAATACTGTTGAAATACTTGCTTCTCCTTGTAGCCCTGGTCTTGTTCAATTAGCTATTCTAGACCAGTTCCTGGATTTGATCTGTTTGTAAATAAATTTGCTGGTACTTGATTACACTTTCTGTAGCTGACCATGGCTTCAGGTATTCTTTTCATTAAAGTTCTCCAGATATTTACCTCTAGATGGGAAATGATAGATCAGCAAAACTGTAGTATTCCACTGTAATAAATCATTCCATAGAGTAACATCCCAGTGGTCATGTCACTATTGTTGCTTTCATCAGCATTCCATGGATTAACTGCACTGAGTCATGGACCCCATTAATAGATGGAGAGAGCAGTAGGTTTTCACTGTGGTGAACCTTCACCTTGTCACTGCCAGCATCGTGTGGTCAGTTAAGAAACAAAATTTACCTGAGTATAAACAACTGGGATTAGATGTTGGAATATAAACCTCTTGGCGAAATTCAGCTTTTGCATTTCTGTTTGGATAACTGAATCACAACAGTAGCACCAAATTGTGCTTATTTAACAGTTCTTCAGCTGTCAGATTTAATACAGCATTAATCTGGGCCGTCTTGTATGCAACGGGCTTGAATCTGTTATGTGTCCAGTCCTCTTAACACCCTAACAAAGGGAAGACAGCTTATGTAAACAACTATTTTCTAAACAAAGTAAGTCTTGCACAGCACAGATGAAACATATTTTTTTCTTTACTGGTGTGTTGTATTTAGCCTGTGCAATAAGCAATATGCCAAGCACCTACTGCACTTTTATCAAGTGGTAAGGCACCACGGTACCAGTTGATAGGGGTTGGTTCATTTTTACTTGAACTCCAGATGGAGTAATCCAAAAATAACTCTTGCAGCCCTGCTTTTGTATAGAGAGGGATCATGGTGAATCGTTAACTTCATACACTGCAGTAGGTTGTTAACTTCTGTGGTCAGTGCTTGATGGACTATTATACTTCCCCAAATGGGACATCCATAGCTCTCAGTTTGTCTGCATACAACGCTTCTCCCCAGTGCTTCTTTTCTGAATTTGTTTGATTTTTTTTTTAGGGAAAATTCTAATGAGAGCAAAACATTTATGCCTCAAAACTTTAGGAAAGTGTCTGTCACCTTCCTGGTCTTCAGCAGGTTCATAATTCATGTTTTAAAAGTCCACATACAATTTTTTCATTATTATTCTAGCCTAAAGTCAAATCATTGTCCAGTATTGAGCTCATTCATTCATAGCTGCTTTCCAGTTTTTCTCTTTTCTCAGGGAATATTAAAGTATCCTGAGACACATTACCTCTCACTTTCAGTGAAGAATTATTTTCTCTCTGTTCGTCCTTTCTAGAACTTTCTCCCTGTGCTCTGCAGATCTTCCCAATTGAAAACCATCTGTTCAACCACTGTTAACTCTTTGCTTCAAACCTGATAACTTCACATAACTGTGATAACTTCACATAACTTCACATAACACATGACATTCTCTCTTACCGCTTTATTAGCATGCTAGGACACTGTAAGGAGCAGACAACATCATCTTCATATAGGGTTTTTATGAGACAACAAACAGAGCATCATTAAGTGAAAATCCAGAATCTGGAAAGCAAGATTTAAATCAGTCAACTGTTAAGGGATTGTGGGCACCATATCCATAGTGAATCCAGGTCTTTTCAGTAATGCAGAAGCTATCTTTGATGTGAAATTGTTTGCTGTTCTTGAGTTCTGTTAGCTTTTGCATCTCTGTGAATGTGTACAGTGTTGGTGCAGATTGTTTCTTTATTTTTTTCCTGCCCACAGTGTTATTTTTCTGCTTCCGGACTAGCAGAGGCAACAGAACATATTCACGCTGACCCAGGAGGCCATGGGAATAGACACATTTTTCTGGTGTTACAAGTGGGACATTAATTTCTTCTGCACCTCCATGCCACTTCTTGATTTGAACTGAATTTTGATGTATTTCTTTCTGCTAATAGACAGTGAATGAATTTGGCAGCTACAGTACATGTTCAGCATCAATGGGCTTTTTCAAAATGTATTAGAAATATTTTATAAGGATTTTAAAGCAGGGAAGTAAACAGCTCTATAGCTATGGTGGCTATTATTCAAACTACCCAAAATGATCTTTCAATGTACCACCAACAGCTGAGCTCTTCCTCATATCCCACTTTCTCACTCTCTACGATGCTTTGGGTGGCTCAGGAAGATGCTGCAGAAAAAGCAAAATACTCATCATGGGAGTTAGAGTTATTCTTTCTAAGTAGCAGAAAAAGTATTTCTGTGTCTCCCTTTTCTGTAACTTGTGTTTGTCAAAATGACAGTTGAGTCCCTTTCACGAACCAGAGTTATTACAATCTGTGGTACTGTAAGTGACTGCCTGAAGACACGCGTGAGACAAGATTTGCAGGGAAAAATGATCTTTTATTAGAACAACTGATAGAGGTGAAAACGACAGGCTGAGAGGCACACATGCCTTTTGCCTTACTCACTCTGCTCTGTCTCTTGAAGGCTGCTGTTGAGTTTGGAAGACCAATCATTTCTCAAGTGCGCTTCGGGAATACTAATTTGGGAACCTGATTAGGCTCTCTCTGATAGTTGGCAACTTTTATAAATGAACAGCACTACCATAATCTATCGGCTAAATTAGGACTAGGCCATAGGATATTGTAGGTAATACTTACTTGAAAGATATTTAATTCAGATGCTGTGGTAAAGCTGCTACTTAAATACAGAAGCATGCAGGTAAAAATTGGAAGGATGCAGGATGCTTCTGATGGCCAGGAATGGACTTCTGGGTTAAAAAGCTGACTGCTTCACTGAAGCAGTGTCAGTGTTTCCACCCATTATATTTCTGTTTTGCTGTCATTCAGGTATTCACTAGACACGTACACTTCTGTTGGAGAACAAGTAGCTAAGTAAACAGGTTAAGTGGAGTTGACTGTTCATGATCTGCAGTGGTTCATAGTTATGGTTTTATAAGCCATTTACCTCAAAATCTAAGTAATTGTTAAAATGAACAATTACTTAAAATAAACAAAACAGAAGGCTGAAAAAAAAAAGGAAACATTAAAAGAATCTAAATCAGGAAAAAATAGCAACAAACCCCTCTTTATTTTTCAGTATGCCTTAGCCCTTTTAGATATATCCAAATCAAAATAGTAAATTGCTCAGTGCATTGAAGGTATAGTGGAAAGCAAAACCATGCATATGGTTGGCAGACCTTGTGTTTTTGCAGACTTGACTGGTTTCCTCATTTGCAGAATCATATTTGCTGTGAACAAAAGCTTCCTGATTGTCATATGAACTTGACTAGAAATCTGTCCTGCAGCTAAAGAGATATCAAATATTAATGTTTGTGCTTGCATAGCCAAAGGTGTGTGTATTGAATAGGTCTTGAGCCTGGATGTAGCTACAGCCTCTTGTAAAAGCCAAACGCAATTTAAGAATTACAATGATAAATCAGTGCCATGTATTTTGTCAATAACTGATGCTACGTAAAATCAGATACAACCTCTGAGTCTGACATAAAAGATAAAGGCAGACAAAGCAGAGAAAATTGTGTTTACCAAGGAAGGAAATATCTTCTTGGTTTTTGTGTTTTTTTTTTTTTTTTTAATTCAGAATAGGAGGCAGCAGGAGGTTTTGTGTGTTAAAGACGTATACATACATAGGCAGAGATCATTTGCTCTGTATTTTAAATACAGGGCATTGTAGCTGTTGTGTAATGAATGAATTGAAAGAAAACTGTGGTTTATGTCACAAAGCAGGTAGATGCCGTTGTTCAAGTCTTGCAGTCCGTAATACATCAGAACAGTTTCTTCTTTCAGCTTGGATAAATAATGCCCATAGAAGTAAGTGCCCGGAGAACATAAAGCAGTGTCTGTTCTTCCTATAAGTACGCACAAGTTCCCCAGTGGCTCTGATGCAACTTGACTTTTAATAACTGGGCCTTATGGTTGGCTTCCTTCTCTCAAAATCAGGCTGCAACAGGAGGACATGTGTTGACCTTTTATATTTCAGGAGACACAGGAACCAGGGGGAAGTTTACTTCTTGTCAGGAGGTCCTCCCTCTACCTTCCCAGGCAAAAAAGTGCTCAAGCAGCAATATGTAAATATTGGGTACTCAACCTAGTGATCTCTCCATTTACCTTTTGGCTTTTATGCACATTGTTCATTAAGGTTTGAAGTTTTGATGGTCCCCCATAAGCTCTGTCTTTTTAAAACAAGATTGGCAGTTCTTCCTGTAGTGTAACCATGGAAACAGACAGGGGACCCTTAAAGAAAGTGATCGAACATGCTGTGCTAATTAGTCCTACCTTTCAGTTTTCTTTCAGTTGAAGGATGTGGTTAAATAAATTTTGCATGAGTAAGCATATTTGGGTATGCAAAAGGGTATAAAATATGTAGCAAATTTTTCTTGCAGAAGGGTATCTGGAAAAAAACCCAACCCTGATAACTGTCATCTATTTGCATCTTGAGCATCAAAACAAGAACTGCAATGTCTTGTCAGTGTTTCATATATATATTTTGATAGCATTCTTTTAAAACTGTAAACATGTCTGAAAGATGAGGGTATTTTTTCATGCTTTAAGTGTGATGAGAGACATTTGCTTTAATTTTGAGTCTTCAAGTGAAAGTGTTCATAATTGCAAATGCCTTCTTTATCTCTAGTATTATTCAGAAAAGGCAGACCATGCCCTTGCTCTTGCCCTGAGGGATAGCAACTCCTCTGAGGCATTAGCCTAATTCAGGTCCTTTCAGTTCTGCACAGGGGCAGTGATTTACCACCGAATTTTCCTCTGCCAAATTTTAGTCTCAGTTGTTCATCCCTGCTTTCCATTGGGCTATTTAGTTTCCAAAGTAGTGTATATGCCCAAGTAGGAAACAAATTGGTAGCAACTTAAAACATGTCCTGTACCCATTAACCTCTTAAAGCCGATGATGCTGTCTGATGGAGTGTACAGCCCTGACTTGCTTTTACAAATCACACTTTTGTTTATGATTTTCTCCATTCCAGTACTGATCCTTTTATAACTGAGAAACCAGATGTAGCAATGTATTTCAAATGAGGTTTTCATGGTGTTTTGGGAGTGAAGAGCAGAATAAAGAAACAACATTTAGTTGTTGAACAGGCTGGGATTAACCCAAAAGGGCCATCCTTTGAAAATCAGAAGGATTTTAGTTAACCTCAAAGGGATTATAGATGGAAGAGATCTAGAAGCAGTGGGCTGAGGAAGCAGGGTAAGCAGCAGTGCCAGCAAGATGGGAGGACTGTCTCCAAGCTGAATAGTCACACAAGAGGAGGAAAGGTGTGCTCAGGCTAACTATAGCACTTGCAGAATTCCATACTGGCCAATAAAGTGGCAGAAACTGTGAGGCAAGCTTGTACATTGTATTGTGTGCAGTGTGATGTCTGGTATAGCATCATATATGTACCTATAGCATCATGTATGTACCCATAGCATTGGGTATACATTCCTCCGTCCATAGGAGTTTTCTTGAGTGTATGGATGAAGGATTTTGTGTCATGGAAACCTGAGTTCATTTTTAACCCCACAAGCTCTGAAGTTTTTTTAAGTTTCCTCCAAATCATATGATGTTTCTGGCTTCTTAAAAATACCTTTTATGTCTTTTCTTCTGTCAAAGTTAGGTAGAAGTTTAGAGAGGAAACAGTTTGCAACCAAATGCAGCCTTTCTCAGGCAAGACTAAAATAAGGCCTCTGACAGGCAAAGAAGAAGTGGAGGCATTGACCCTCCAGGCTTCTCAAATCCTTTCATAATTTTTATTTAGCTTAATAATATTAGGTCTGTATCCACAAATTCAGGGACTGCTGGTTTAGTTTAGTTACATGGGACATAGGTGCTCAGAAACTCAGACTTGTTCACGTATCTCTGAGCTAGGAAAAAGAGTTTTTCTTACCAGTTAGAACATTTGGTGGTTTCTGATTTCCTGGAAGCAAACCCATTAATCTGGAGGCTCAGGCAATGCAGAGCATGAGTGTGACCTTCCTCTGGCCTCTTTGGGGTTGTACCTGGTCATGAGCCAAGTTATTTGTGACGCTGGTGGCCAAGTGCACAAATGTAAAAGGTTATTCATATTTGAATATCTTTTTTTATTAAATTGTGGCATACAAGTCAAATTATTCCCCTACACTGGTCTAATTGCTATAATCAGCTGATAATGCAGTCGACTGGCAAGATTTGCCATCATTACTATGGAGATATATTCACTGAGATTAACTGTTCTTAAATAGCTCCTCCAGTGTATTAAGAGTAAAGGTGTAAAGGATTCTCACCTACCCTTACATGAATTCTTATGTTGCATATTTCTTTATGAGTGTATGCCTTTGCTTTTTGGTTTCTGTAAGGTGTAATACATGAAATTCTGTTTGAGTAATTTCATTTGTTTTGTGAAAGGGAAATAAGTAGTTGTCTGTTTGAGAAGACACAAAAATCCCTGGTAGTCATTTTCCTGATTTCCGTTACCTATGCATGTCCAGTGTTCCCAAGCAAATAGTATCAAGATGGCAACTGGAGCAAATCATTTGGAAAAGGTGTTTGCAGGCCCATGATGGGAACAGTCACTATAGCCCTGAAAATCTTTTCCTATTTCCTGGATGAGAGGGGCTTCTGTAGGAGAACTGTTAAAAAAAGTATGCTCTCTACTGTTTTTATCAGCATAGGAGGGTCTCTTCTGAAATCTTTCCAGTTTTACATGAGACATTATGGTTGTGTAGCAATATAAATTCTTTTAAATGATTTGACAAGCTTAAAAGACAATTATTGTAAACAGTATATTTGTAGTAGGCCACAGATTTCATTGAAATGATTTCTGCTTCTGAGGTTGGTGCGCTGCCAATATACATTTGTTGAGAGAAAAGAATTTTACACATACCGTTTTCTAAAGCATTACTGCAATATTAATATTTATTTAAATGTTAATGTGTAAGCGTTTCTACTGCTTTCAAATATAAACTTGAATAAGCAGGCTGGGGTTTGCAGTCTAAACTGTGGAAGGTTTCCTTAGGCTCCCCTGATGAAAGAAAACAAATCTCATCTGTGGCACCATTTGCCTGGGAGTTTCCTTTTCATTCCCTTTTTCTAAATACCATTGAAATGAAAGACTATCAACGCCTAATGATGAACAGTTAATGGAAATCCAAATCTTTATCTGACTTTCATTTAGATATACCTTAGTGTATCTTTGCATCTGTCCTGGGCCTGTAGTTGTCATTCTGAAAAGCATATTTTATTATTCCTTCATAATATTCGCAGGTCTGTTTAGCCAGGTACTAAATGATAGATGCTTCTATGTCATTTTGTTAAGCAACTTATTCCAATACTAGGAATAAAAACGCTTGCAACATGCTGTCATGTTACGTCGTGCGTGCTCATGTGTTCTTTTAGGATCATAACTATACAGCAGACTATTTCTTTGTTTTGTTTGCATTAATTCATTTGCATTTACCCCACAGGTCTTGCAAGAGCTAAATCAGTTCCCAGCCATACATATTCCAATGAAGTGGTAACTCTATGGTACAGGCCTCCAGATGTCCTTCTGGGATCAACAGAATATTCCACCTGCCTTGACATGTGGTAAGTATAGAATCCTTGTACAGAACTCTATGTAGGTCATTTAGCTTTGATTTTTTTTTTTTAATATATGTAAAATAATTGTATCACAGAATTAGTGGTACAGGTTAAAGAACTTGTGTAATCTTTGCGGTCCATTCAGTATCTCCCTAAAAGAATCCCCTCTTGCCACCTCACTGTTTAGCAGCCGGTACCTGCTATTGACACACAACTTGAAGAGCCATTGGTGCTTTGCAAGAGACTGAGTTTTTGCTTGAATTTTGTAGTCATAACGTGATACGTCAATATGATATGATAGGATATTTGTTTTGCAGAAGGTAGACCTTCACAATGCTCAGCTGTAGCAAGGACAAACCCAGGATTCTATGAATGCATGAATCTACTGTACTTGTTAGCAGTAAATCAGTATGGCACATCATTGAATAGCTTTCTTTCAAACCTGCAGGCTTTATTTAGGCCTGCAGGTTTGAAAGGGCAGTTTGATGTGTACAGTATATGGCACCTTGCTCCTTTTTCATAACATCATTTAGCATCGTGTTGAAGAAAGAAGGTGTTTGGTTTTCTGACCAAGGTGGAGGTTCTTTGTTTATCCTGTAGGTTTTCAGGTCACAGGATCTCTGTAATCTGTACAAATTCTGTAATTAGTAAGAGCTTCAACTGTGTTACAGGAAGCAGTGCATGTTGATTCAAGGAATAGAAATGTGGAAAAAATATTTTTCCTTACAAAAAAGGCCTCATGCTTCAGAAGACATTATTTTTTAATATGTATTTGACTATTTAGATTTATACAACTCATTTCATTTGAGAAAAAAAGACAAACATACTGAGCAAGTTTGAGAAAAATATGCTTTTTTTTGTGGTTTGCTGATATGTCTTTCTTTAATGCAGGCAACATAAATGCAGAATAACGATTAGGTTAAAATCTAGAGGCAATCCTAAAATAAGGTTAAAAGGACCTTGTGTTTTCATATGGTGGGTGAATAATATTTGTCAAGGTAATCTTGCAGAGTTGTACTGAAACTGATTGCCTATCAGGAATATTTTTTTGCTGAGGAAGAGAACTAAGCATGGCTGGGTTGTGGTTAGCCTTTAGCCAAGATCAGAGAACGTGGGATGAAAAGCTGCGTTTCCCTGAGAATCTCATCTAGTTTGTTCCCATAGCACTGCTAAATCTTGGCTCCTGAGGGCAGGAGTAAGAAGCTGCAGGATTATTTCATTTGAAGGGGTTACAGAGTATAAATACTAGAATATCTAATACTGAAGAGAGTGTTTAATATAACTGGGCCTCTGGCTGCTTTAGTCCCTTGACCTGTAAGGGTAGATGAACTAAGAAGCGGAACAAGGCAGGTGAGCAAACTTGACCAAATGTGAATGTTGTGATATTGCAACTGAACCAGAGGCAAAGGCAGCATCTTCTGTAACAGCTGTGTGGTTTTCTTAAACAGATAGAAAATAATTTCCCCCTGCATCTCAGCTTCTCAGCTATCCTAAACCCATCGTGTTTTCACAAGGATCAGGCTCAACCTGGTATCTTCACAAACTGTATGCAAGTTCCATGTCCCATCTTCTCCTGCCATGCTGCACTCACCTCTTCTCCAACGTATACCTCGACTTGTGTAGGGTGAGGCAGGACAGCTGCATCAGAAGATGAAAATAGCTGTGAGACATAAATATTTCTTCCCTCTCATTTACTTCAGTCTGTTCATTTACTTCAGTGTGTTCAGTTCTTGAGAGTTCCACGTTTGTGTATGTGTGTAGATGCATGTCTCAATTTGTGAAGTTAAAAGAGAATGAGGGAATATATGGAAAGGTGCAAAGAAACTCTAAAATGCTTCTTTAGTCAAAAGAGACATTGGAAAATCACCAATTCTAAAAATTACTGCACTTTGAAATGAAGGAATTTTTTTTTATTGGTTTGTTTTCTTTGTTTTGTTGGGTTTTCTCAGCTGAGCAAAGGGGTTTAAAACATTTTTGATTCTCACTGAAACTTGTTCCACAAAGAAAAATAGTTCACTCTGAGGTTGAGTAGTTTGTTAAAAATAGATCTTTTAATGCCCCTCCCAATAATGATTTTAGTAGAAGAGTTATTAAAGAGTCCAGTCAAACCATGTGGTGTTACTGTGATAGAGATCAAATTAAGCCGTGTAGCTAACAGAAGCATTTCAAACTTACTGTAAATGCAGGCTATTTCCTTCATAATTGTATGTTTATATTCAAATTACATGCACAGCAGGGAAGATCAAGGAGGGACACAAAATGCCACGTCAGCATTCCAGGTCATTATGTTGTGTCCTGACAAAAATGATACAAGAGTACCGGGGAAGAACAACACAATAATTATGTCTTAAATGATAGCAATAAATGATGTTCTGTTCTACAGAGTATTATTTCATATAGGTCTCAAAAAGATTCAGGTGCTCAGGGATAGAGGTGGTGAGTTCTGCTTCAAATTAAAACCAACATCATACTGCTCTGTTACAAGATTTGTAGCCTTTACAAAAATTTCGCTGCCCTGTATCCACTGGAGAGCTATGAAGAGCTTAGGAAAAAAGATGCAGCAATAGTTTCTTTCACATGGCAAGAATTCGTGTAGAGGCTCAGTTACTGCCACAATAGAAATCAGAATAGAGCAAATATATATTGTGTGTGACAAAAGAGCTTTAGGTTTTTACTTCTGCACTTTGCTGGGTTATCTGAGACAGTGCTTCCAGATTAATTGCAAGAGGTACAGTTGCATGTTAAGGTCACTTATGCTTATTTGGCACATCTAATAGTATGCTCTGCTGGAGCACAGGCAGGCTTGGGGCTTTATTTATACAATGGTTGTACATAGCTGGGCCATAATTACATTAGAACCACTTAGTGGCTTCCCAGAGTGGGAGGAAGGGAGGCACGGAGAAACCTACCTACCATCAGATTCCAAGATAATTTGGTAATTTGTTATCAAATGTCTATTTGTAGCATTAGCATTTTTATGCAATTACCAGCATTATGTCCTTACGGTAGATAGTGTGTGCACTCCTGTGTCCTTATCGATGATCCACATGATGACAAACATGGGCAGCCACTTCACTAAATATTTAAATAATGTTGAGGTAGAAAGCACAGCTATTTCTTCCATCTGGGGGGAAAGAAAGAAAAGAAAAAGATTAACGGCCTTTGCTATAGCCATGGTAAATGACATTTCATGGTGGTTCCCCAGGAACGGAAAGTGGGGCTGCTTCTAAGTAGAAGACCAGCTGAATGAAAAAAGGATTCCAAATATCAACCACTGGACAGTGGCTGGGAAGCAGGTGGCAGAGGCTGCAGGCTATTTTTACACTTCATTTGCTGGTGTAGGGCATTAGGATAGTAACTAAAAGCTAATGATCCACATGCAGTGTTACATTCTCCTGCGTTCCTTTTTAAATAGCCACTGGCAATAAAATAATATTAATGAAGACGTACATGCATTAGTGGTGTCAGGTTCGTGATGGAAATCAATGTGGTGGGCTTTGTGATTTACTGCTGACAGCACTTAGGGCAGAGGCATTGTGTGAATGTATTATACTACCCATGACTGCATCAAAGAGTTGTGATAACCTTTGATATACCCTTTTTTTTCCTTTGTCCTCTTGTTGAGGACTTACTGGTAGCTAGTAAAATAGCTTTGAATTGCCTCTGGTGTAACTTGTCCTAAGCCTTGAATTTTACAGTCCTTTGAAAGTCAATGCAACAATAAGCTTCAATACATAAAGGGTTTATGTTTTACTAAAACCCACATGTAAGTAATACAGAAACAGAGGGGAAAGAATTCCCAAATGAGCCTATTCTGTTTGTTCCTTAAAGGAAGAATATAGTGTCAGTAAATGAAGTAGTTTAAACAAATTATTAAATCCTTTTTGATTCTGGTAATGTGTGCACTGCTACATCTGGGTTGCTTACATCAAGAAGCCACTAGGGATATTTTATTTTGAAGTACAGCTGTCTTCTAACAGCTGGCGATTTTTTGCATATCCTATTCTTTTGCTTTTAAAAAATACATTCTTAGTCACAGTTCAGGTAAACTGAGAAGTTATGGGCCGTGATGTATTTTAAATTCACTATGTTTAGTGCTGTGGAAGAAATCACTTGAAGTTGGGCAGTCAAATGTTATGAAATTGCTTATTAAATCACTGTTATTTAATTTTGTAACATCTGGATTGATATACATGATTTCTAATCTGATCTTAATTTAGGGAGAGCTCTTCATATGGAATTTTTATATCCTACTATCAGAAAAATAAATGGTTCTTTTCAGGAACACACCACTTCTCACACATAGCCTGCTCCTAGTGCAGATTTGAGTACTCACTGTAATTCCATGCACACTTCCATGAATATTTGACCGATGAAGACCTATGACAGTAATTAAGATATTTATTAAATAAAAATGGATCTTGTCTTAGACACCGGTGCGCCAAATTATGCTTTTATATGGGGAGATTACAAAGGCATCTTTATCCAGTTTCTGCTGTAAACAGTTTGCAGTGAGAGAAATCCGAGAGCAGGAGTCCCAGTATGCCCTTAGGAAATACTGCCTGGGACCTGAGCTAGAAAACAGCATAGGGTAAATTAGTTCTTTTGCCCTCAGTGTTCTTTATGATTATGACTTCCACTCCAAAGAAATGCTAATCTGTAGAATATTAAGGTAAGGATTTTGCAATAACTATCACAGTACTGTTAATTAAACTTCTTCTGTTGTCAGTGAGTTCTTCAATACTTTTATCACCTGAACTAGCTTTTGATTGGAAAAGACTCATAAGGTCGAATTCATAGAAACTGTGTGTGAGGAAACAGTCTTGGTCTGTAGTTACTGGAAGGGCATTTCAGTTCCTGTCTAAAAACTATTTTCGCCCATTTGGAACGTAAGATTTGCAGTCAGTTTTCCACTGCTGGAAATATGTTTCATGTGTGTCAGGAAAGTATCTTATTATGGTATCTGGATCCAGAAGAGAAAACCAGGCAGAACATGTTCAACAGAAACGTATCGCGTGACAAAATATTCCGCAGGTTTGACAATTGTTTTCTCGAGCTTTTTCTGCATTCTGCTTTTCAGAACAAGTAAGTCTAATAGAAAGATACGTGTGAAAAAAATATCAATCATGTGCATTTTAATCCCTCATGAATATAATATTTCTTAATATCCCATCTTAAGCATTGTTACAGGGGGCTGGGTCACAAAACAGATTTCTGAAGCGTTTATTTCTAGGTAGTTTGGTGACACAGGCAACTCTTCACTTGTAATTCCAATTGCTTCAAGACTGACTAAAGAACACTTTGAGCTATCATACCTTCAAGTATATTATTTTTCGTTCATTGCATCTGCTTTCTGCAGACATTTTAATACTGTTCTTTGCCATCATGGGAGGGAAATTGTACTTCACTCATTACTTCTCATGTGAGAACTGTAATCTGCTTACTTTATTGCCCCTATTTTTTGACTAGACCATATCTCCATTTACTTGGTTTTCATAAAATCCTTCCCCTTCTGAAAATCCTGCATGCTGAAAACAGGCTTCATGATCATATAGAAACCTTCTGTGAAGACCCAGCATAGGACTTCATTATGAAGAATGTACTGAGAGTTACCACCTGCACTGAATTTACTAGGAAGCAGATATGTTCAGAGCAGAAAGTTTAACACTTTAAAACATGTTTAGTAAGCATACAGGCTTTCTATAATCTTTATTTAAGTGTAAACTAAAACTTGTTTTGGTAAGAACTCGTTTCAGAGTGTGTCTGGAGTCCCTTTTATGGATCCATCAAGAAAAATCAGAATATTAATTCAAGGAAACAACCCTAATAATTTTTTATAGGTTACACCTCACCAAAGCTTTTATGTTATTTTTTAAACAGTGTTCAAGTAGAGATGGCCTGGAGATTCTTCCTGTCACATTATGGGTCTTTGTTGCACAGAGACAGGAATGTGAATTCTTAAGCCAAAAAAATATAAACCTAACCCACCAGTAAACAAGTTAATTTTAAGGGAGTACCCTCTTGAATTATAAAAGCTGTGCAGAAAAAAAAAAGAGGAGTTTCCTGAGGCATTCAACTTCATTTTTACAGGCTCATTTACTATGTCCATTTACATGCAAGAGTAACCCATTTAGCTGTGCTCACTCAGCATAAAGGTGTACAGTGGCAGCCAGAGTCCCAGGAAATTAAGCAGGACAATGGAAGAGCAATATTAGATGGTATGGCCACATATGGTGTCATCAATACATCAATAGGTTTAGTCACACTTTTTGTCATCAGAGGGTAAGCCACCCATTTCAACATTAAATGGCTGTCACTTTTACTTTGCAGGGTTATCCTATGCTGGATCACTGAAAAGATCTCTGAACAAAGTCGCAGCGTTTGGCTTATTCAAAATTTGAAGTGCTATAAAGAGAGTAGGAAAATTTGAACTGAGTACACTGAAATAAGTTAGGCAAATGTTCTTTTGTCACAAATTATTTCTCAAGCACTGCCTGAAGATGTTGCATGCTGAGTATGCACAAATTATACCTAAATAACATACCCTTGGAGATGCATGCACATTAAAGCCAAGTTATTTTTCTATATTTCATATTTCAAGAAGCAATCTGTGTGTCACAGAAACTAGAGATGGGTGCAATCTGTGAAGTCATCTTATCCACTCTCCTGTTAATCCAAGTCTGTTCCCTGAAGAATATTCTTAATTGTTTCAGCTTGTCTAGGGTTACACAACTGTAACTGTGGAGCTTCAAGTCCATTGGGAGGCTGGGGGATAGCACAATTCATAGAATCATAGAATAGTTAGGGCTGGAAAGGACCTTAAGATCATCCAGTTCCAACCCCCCTGCCATAAGCAGGGACACCTCACACTAAACCGTGCCACCCAAATTTTTTAAGTGTATTTCTCTAATGCTCAACCTAAAATTTTTATTTCCTAAAGGCATTCTGCTATTTCTAGTTATAATTCTTGCTTTGCTCAAAAATATTTCTAACCTGTTTAATAGTTTGTGAGGTTTACAAAAACAAGACTAAATTTCAAGGCCTATTAGAGGCTTTACTTCTTTGCATGTTCAGGGTGTGTGCACTTACACTTTGTGATTCAGAGGTCCTATTATATACTCAGTTTCTACTTGCTGTGAACCTAAATTTCACTGGTACCACTAAGACATCTAAAATACCATCCAGCCATCTTGAAACCTGTAGTGTTGTTATGGCTTTCTGGGTACTTCTATCAATTCAATGTCATGCTTCTTTTTTTCTTCTAATTATTATTTTCCCTTTTTTTAATATTCATTAAGCCTTCTATTTCTATAGACTTATTCTTCAGTGTGCTTGACACCATAACCTTTGAAACCAAGCATAAGCTTAATTTTCAAGTGGGCCAAAAGGAATGGCAGTTCTCCAACTCAGACCTTGAAGGTTTTTTATGCTTCTTTCCTCGATGATTTTAATAACCTTTGTATTTTTGTATTATTTGTGTCTGTAACTCCAATACTTGTTCAGTCTCATGTCAGTGTGTGACTAAATGGAGTATTAGGTTACACAAGACACACAGTAAGGTTCTTCTTTCCAAGCAGAAAATTTTTTGTTCACTAGAGTTGTTTGCAGTCCTTACTTGATTTTTGGCTCATACTTGTGTCAGACCCACTAAAAGTGGAAAAATTTGTAAATAGATTATGTGAAAAAAATATGAAACTTGGCAAAATATTCCTGCTGCCTTTACAGCATTTCTGTTCAAACATCTATCTGAAGACTCTCTGCAGATACCAGTACATGCCCTCAATGATACACTGGTTTAATCAAATGCCTGTTTTCTGGTTGCAGGAATAGAACTCTAATCCTCTTTTCTTTAGTCTAAATTCAATTGTTTTATTTCTCATTCTGAATAAATAGCTTCTGACTGAATTCTTGAATTTTTCCTTGCCTGAGATCCTAATAGTGTTTATAAGTATTTGACTAAGATAAATTGTGCCTATCTGTGCCTAATGAAGCACTAACCAGACCAAATGATGAATGGCAGTTCAATCAATTCAGTTCATTCGGTAACCAGCAGAAGCATATGGAACGTAAATTTTACCCTCTTTGGTAAACACCTGAACTGTTCTAAAATTTGACTGGAACTGTGCTTTCCAAAGTTTTCACTACTTTTCAATGCCTAAGGAGAATCTTTGCTTCATATACCTGTGCTTTGGGACATAGAATTAGGAAATAGTGATGCTTGTTTAATTTTCTTCTTCAAGAAATTTGACTATAAGCTGTCATTGTGCAATGTAAAATTATTTCATTAGTGTTAGAACAAGGGTTAACAGATTAAAACTTAAACAGGGGAGGTTTAGATTGGATATAAGGAAGAAATTCTTTACTGTAAGGGTGGTGAGGCACTGGAATGGGTTTCCCAGGGAAGTTGTGAACCCCCCATCCTGGCAGTGTTCAAAGCCAAGTGGGACAGGGCCTTGAGCAACATGGTCTAGGGTGAGGTGTCCCTGCCTATGGCTGGGGGGGTTGGAACTAGATGATCTTAAGGTATTTTCCAACCCTAACCATTCTGTGATTCAATGATTCTGTGATTCTCTGATTCTATTCAGTAGTGGTCAGAGCCTTCAAAAATGAGTAAAGCATGTGTTGTCTGCTGATAATTGTAGTTAAGTAGTATCTATAAATACTCAGCTCTGGCCTTGGTGAAAATATGCAATCATTTTTCATTAAGTTGTTTTATTCTAGAACCAGTTCCTTACCAATATATGCACTCATATCTGTAAAATTAAATGCTACTTTCTGAATGCATCATCAGGATGCATAAGCAATGAGAAGGTATATAATTACTACATTCCAAATAATTTCTTTCTTGAAACAAAGTTAAATTAGAGGTTATTGCTAGGATTTTCTGTACAGAAACACAATTCTCAGTTTCAGGGAAGGGTGGTACCATAGTTAATTTTCCAAATTCTTGGTTCATTTTGTTATATATTTGGGGTTATTGAATCAGCATTTGTTTTGGGTGAAGGAGTTTTTATGTGGTTTCATACAGAGACATACAGCATGTAGGTGGTTTTATGTGGAAGTTGTAGAAAAATGTATGTAGCACAATGTAATTGAACAAGTTAAAATAGATATTTAAATTGGTAGCCAAGGGGAATATTTTCTCTTAAAATTATTTTGCTGAGGGAACAAGCAACTCCTGAGCTTTCTTCAACCAGAAAGAATGCAGGTGCAAGTTTGTGATTTGTTTCGCTTTTCAGATGAAGAAAGTCCACAGGTTATCTGAAATTTTAATTAGAATCACAGAAGCTTTCCTCTACTTCTGAGAACCCATCCTTTGTGCTGTAGTTAGTATGTCTCAGATATTTTTTCCCTCTAATTTCCCAGTACTTCTGCTTAACTGAGTGGGATGAGGGGGACTCATGTGAAGTACCTTTTGAGGGATACCATGAACTGGAGCAGTAGTGGGGTGACTGTAAGGCAGGAAGAGGCAGGAGTCTGGCTGCTCAGCCCATTGCAGCACCTCTCAGCCAGAGCTTCTGGGAGATGGGGACAGCAACCCCCAGAGCTATGGGCTTTGAGTTTCCCTCTTTTATGTTAGAAGAGGGAAAGAGAAAGCCCAAGTAAGCCCATCCCTGAAGTCACCTGCATTTGGGCAGTAGCTCAGTTCAGTGGCCATGAGCAGCCAGATGCCTTTTTCCTTCGTACTCATCTTTTTCCAGATCTTCCTCCTGTGCCAAGCCCTTGAAGTCTGCCTCTGTGCCGCAGTCCTGTCCCTATTCAGCATTCTTCTAAGGGTGCTCTCTCACTGCCATTCCCACATCCTGTTGCTTGGGAAGCACTCACACAAACAGAGACCAGCTACTGTGCCTTTATAGGTTTCAATAGCTACCAGATGTATTCCTGCAACCTCTACACTTGCCTTCAAACCCATGAGAAGCATTCGTACATATACATTGTTTTTAGTAAATGTGCATGCTTGTCCTTCAACCTGGCATTGATTTTAAAAAATAAGTAAATAAGTATTATTTAAATCTTGGTAATGGAGACAGAACCATTGTTGCTGTCCATTTAATCTGTAACAAATCTTTCTAACATTGCATACTTTCTTTTCTCTTTTTTCCTCTGTAGGGGAGTGGGCTGTATCTTTGTAGAAATGATTCAAGGGGTTGCTGCTTTTCCAGGAATGAAGGACATTCAAGATCAACTTGAAAGGATATTTCTGGTGAGTACTTTATTGCTGAAGTAATGTGCCCAAGATAACAAAGGATTGATTTGTAAATGTTCACATATTTCTTTGTGTCAGGAATTAAATCACTGACAGAGCCAAGGATCAGAAGTCTAGTCCACAGGCTAGATAAAGGTTACTTGGTGTAGTTTTGAAGACTGTGTAATAAGTTGAGATCCTAATTTTTTTCCAAATAATCTACAGAAAGGTTTTTATGCAGTTGTGGAAAAAGCTGTCCAAATGTATGGCAATGGAAATCCAGCCAGTTTGTCATCCTCAATTTGCAAGTAATCAAAGCCAACTACTCTGGCTGATGCTCTATTGATATTATGCTAATATTATGATGGCAATGGCAAGTATTTTTTGTGAGATAGACATGGAACAGTAAGATGGGAAATGAGGTGGGAAACAGAATTCATAAATTGTGCTGCTACACAAGTGCAGCAGAAGTCCTTGACTGCTGCATCTGCTGCCTGCTTGGGCCCTTCATAATGTGTATGGGTAGCTCATAGGTACCGAAGACACATCCACATTGGGAGTGAAAGAAGAGGTAATTTATAACAAGCATAAACCATCATTTACACATTTCTGTGTACGTTTGTTTTTAGCTTGCTCTTTCTCCCATTATGCTCTGGGTTTGACAGTTCACTTTCAAAAGCTCAGGAACAACTTGACTCCCCAATAAAAGGTTTTGTTTCCTCAAGCACCTGCTGAGAACTGTGCTGTAGTGGACTGGGTTTATTCAGGGAAGCCACTGCTCACCCAGATACCATCCGAAGAGCCAAAGTGGCTTCTGGTACTGTGGGGTGGCCATCAGGGAAAGCAGCTTCTTTCTTCAACCTGGCAATCTGTGGTTTGCTTCTGACCACAGATTTAGAGGGGAAGGATGAACATACCCTTGCTTTTAAAAGTTATTTTGTTAGGAGCCATTGATTTCAAATGCAGAGGATGGGATTCATTTTTGGCCTATGGGGAGGGAAAAAAAAACATCTTTCATAATGTGCTTATAAAAATTACATTCTTCATTTTACTCAGACTTGCTTGTATTATATCTCTTGTTGGGACACCAGGGAATTTAGCAACTTCTTTTAGGAATGACTCAGAAAAAAGTACCTCTCTAAACGAAGACCTTATTTGATTGTGATATAAAAATACTTAATTTTCTGTAAAATACTTTGCTGTTCTGCGTGCTTGGCTAATACCCTAAAAATTCTCTGCTGTGGAAAAATAGCTGTGCTGCAGCATACACAAGGAGCAGCAATTCTGAGCAGTTCCTGTGACGTCTCTAATTGCTTCGATTGCTTGCCAGCTCGTGTATTGTAAGCTGGCAACTCCTGGGCCAGTTTTCGGGTTTTGTTTTCTTAAATTCTTCTCATTTATTGGGATGAAATTTCCTCCTTATTTATAGAACATGACATTTTTAAAACAATAAATTCCTCTTTGGGGCTTCAGTTCATTTACTGTGGTAAAAGTTTAGTGGTTTTGCTACGGAAATTAGGTAGAGTTCTAACAGCAGAAATCAGCACTTCCTTTACTGGGGCCTTTTTGCACTATATCATAAGAGATCATCTGATACAGTGCAAAAAGTGGAAGTGATAGGTATACCATATATACCTATTTTTGTATGCCTTTTGTAAACCTTTTATATATTCCCATTTTCTCTTACCTATCCTTGCAATCATTTGTGTGTTAAAATGCCAAAAGAAATACACCCTAGGAAGAGATTTGAGGCTGGCCAGTTTAAAACTTCTGCTGCAAATATTGAGAATGGTGTTGAAATAACAAGGGATAATGTACTGATACTGTTTCTTTAATTTGATCTTTTACAAACCTTCACATAAAAAGATAACTTTTGGACTGGATAGTTTTATGGTCCGTTGTAAATCAGAGTTAATTTTTAAATCCTGATTAATTAGGCTTGCTAATGAAAGTGTCTAGTTACCCTTAGCTAAATAGTTTCAGTGAGTGCCTTCCTAATGTACTCTAAGCATCATTAAGAATTAAAGTTATCTATTTAAAAGTTACAAAACAGGATTATTCTTGTTTGGTTTTGTATTTGAACAGAAGGATTAAATCCATTCATCCTCCAGTAGATCATGTGGTATGGTAGTTAATAGTGCTGAAGTACAAAATTAATCAGGTTGTTACACCAGATAACTAACACAATTAAGTGCCACACAGTGAGCACTTACACAGCTGTGAAAGAAACAGATCAACCAATTAAAGACTTTTCCACAAAGTCTTTCATAGTTTACATTTTCAACATCCAAGAGTGATGTTTTTCTCGTAATAAATGGTAGTCTTCTGAAAATGGTATAAGGTACAGTCCACCTTCATACTAATTCATTTGTCCTGTAGTCCTCTTTTGAAATACATAACTTACAACAAAAGGTATGTGTTGTATTTTTTGCCATTGTTATTAGTCATAGTTACACATCCACAGCAAGTACGAATCCAGGTTGCAGCTTGAGGATTTTAGGGAATCAGTTACATTCCATTAGGAAAGTCACAAAATGCTAAGAAAGATTAGTTAGGAAAGGTGAACTGAATTTAATGTGAACAACAGTTTAAAATTCTTTGATTTCCTATTGTATAATTTCAGATTATTACATAAATTAAATTAAACAACATTGTATGTATGCTGTTTCAGCGGAGGCCAAAGTGAGATTGTCTAAATGCTTTTATATATCTCTGTCATTGGCATTCTTCCCATATCTTCATAGCAAGAGTAGATGCAATCCAGCACACCACATATGTTTCTTCCTCGTTACAATTAATATTTATTTACATTTAATAATGACTTAAGTGGTTGCATATAGTAGATAAAGAGCAGAGATTGATCTTTCAGTTTTGTTTAAGAACTTTTCTCTTTGTGCTTGTGTTTCCTGACTTCTGTTGTTCCAAACATGTGTGGGTTTTTAAATGGTAATATACACTGACTCTCTATTTCTGTTACAGCTGCTGCTTATAATAATCACTCTCAGGTTCCATTACTGCAATAGGCCTCAACAAAATGGCAAAGGCTTATAAACCTGAACCTGTGCTCAGAATTGTACCAGCACTTAGAGATGTCAAGCAGGGCTCATGACTAGACACTGTTGCACTTTGCTTTCCGCATCTTCTCCTTGGACAGCAAAAGTCAGTCCATGCTCACAGATGCAGTTTTAAACAAGAGCCAACAGTGTGATTTGTCTTAGTCCTGCACTCAGAAATAAAATGTCTCCAAAAAAGCCAGTGCACGGAAGAAGCTTGAACAGAGTTTTGGATGACATTGTCTAGTGTGAGGCATCCCTGCCCATGGCAGGGGGTTGGAACTAGATGATCTTAAGGTCCTTTATAACCCAAACCATTCTATGTCAATGAATAAGCAAGCTGCATGTTGTTAAGGTCACACTTTGGATATGACAATAGAAATTCTTTTTCCTGCCTATACTTAAGACTGTGAATGATCTCTTTAAAAAAATCTGTACTTACCAAAGATAATGGAACTCACATGTATAAGTAGGTTGCTTTTTCAAAGTTTGACAGTGAATAAAATGCCTTAATGCAGAGGTGATTTGGTTTAAACAGTTTACCACTACCTCTTTACTCCTACTTTTTTTCCTACTTATTGGAACTGAGGTAACTTTCCAGATAGAACTGCATCATAGAAAATAAGAGAGAAAAGTCGTTATTTAATTGCAGCCTGTAAGACCTAACAAGTCTTTTGTCTTGAAGTACCAAACTAGTGGCGTGTCCTCATCATTTCCAGCACAACTGAGAAGATCCAGCACTGTTTTGCCATTCTCTGAGACAAGCAGCTTGAGGTTTTGTTGCAAGGCGCTAGGTCTTATGGACCAGTAATCTGATACAGTAGTCTCAGCATTTCTATTTAGTCTTGTAAATACATGCATGAGGCAAGATGAAGCTTCAGTGGAGCATGCATTAAACAGTAAAACCATAGGAATAGGAGAAATATGTGAGGCAATCTGTTGAATCAAAACTACATAAAATTGAGAAATATCATTTGGCTTCTGAGAGCCCTGTACTGAGGAGAATTGACAGCTCCTTGGATCTGGTGATGCTCAGCATGAATTAGTTGAATGTTAAAGCTGATTACACTGAGAAGCCTGCAGTATGCCTGTGCATGCCTTATGCTGAGCCACACTGGAGATACCAACTTGGTTATAGCTGTGATTTTGATATAAAGATGTGCTTTTATACTTGCTATTTTAACAGGTTCAGACCAGATCAGAGTTGAACTTCCTATATACTAGCTTCATTTTTCTTCCAGAGAGAATTTTTTAAGTGAGGAGGAATTTCTGTCTTATCCACTTTACGTGGAGTTTCTGAGAGCCACTATAGATCAAAGTGAATTTTCCTCTGGGCTCTGAAGCCTTCCCGATAAGGGAATAATCTGTGCGTTGGCTGAACTTTAGTCTTGGTGCCAACTACACTGAAAATTACATTTCACTGCAAGAATAAAATACAAAGAGTTCTGATACTGTGCAGATCTCTGCACAGGCAGGACAACAGCATTTAAATGCTGTTTTATCTGTAAATAGGCATTCACTCGGCACACACAGCTGTGGGATATGTGTGCACTGCAGGAGCATCATGCTGCAGGTAGCATGGCACAGCAGGAGTGGGAGCTTGCAGCCAGAACCTTCTGTCTTTCCTGACATGCATAGTGCAAAAAGCTGAGGACTCCTCTCTGGTATTGCTCTACTGGGTGCCATAATGCACAGTATTAAAAAGTAATTAAAAGAGAAAAGCATCCATTCGTTGGGCCCAGCACCCTCGTGTGCCAAAGGGCGACGCTGCAAATGCTGGTTTCCTGAATGGAGCTGTACAGCAAAAGACTCTGAAGTGTTTGCAGTTTCAGATAGCTATGAAAAATGGCATTTTCCTTTTAAATGCAAATGGAAGTGTTACTTCTGCTACTGAAGATAAGCTAGCAATACTTTTTCTTTTATAAATATATACACATACATATATGTATGACTACACACCTGAAGTCTATCGTATCATACAATACTGTCTAGTAGCGTTTCTTCCGCGACTCCAGTGTTAACAGGCATATGTGAAACTGTAGAGCTTTCTCTCTGTGGTTCTTTATGTGAAGGTTTGCTTCATGTCACTGAAATCTCTAAAGCCTGAAATAATACATTTTAACGGGTCTCACTTTTGTTTAAGCTTACAGTGGACCCAAAGGAGCCGTGCTTTCTGATACATTATGTTAAGAACATCTTTTGGGAAGCTAGCAATGCTAAACCCAGGGAATGAGTACTTGTAACTACTGGGTTTTGAAGTTCATCCGTGTAATGAGTTATTTAGTCAAATTTATTGGTCTTTTATTTCTGTTTCATTATTCAATACATGTTTTTCTGTCACTTGGTACATACTTTAGCTCTAAAACATCTCTGATGGAATAGATGTATTTGTGAGGCTGGATCTGAGCTGTAAATTTGCAGGCATGGTACCTTATATGTTGCAGGTGATGAATCTGGTTGGAGGAAAAGTCTTCATCTTTGTAAAATAGATAGTGCTTGCTTACAGGAGTAAGTTTTCAATAACCAGGCTGTGTTTCCCTCCCATCTCTCTCCATTTTCCTTCTATCAATGACTTAATGAGGAAAATGGGGGTTTGGGGTGGTTTTTTTTGAAACTCTAATCCTGACTGCTGAGTTCTGTCTTCTATAATTCAGCATGGATGTAGAATGAGAGAAGTACAGGTATTATATCCTGCTAATGAGTTTACCTCTGCTTTGCTTAATTATAATAATATGCAAAGTATTTCCCTTCTCTTCAGCACCACTGAAATTAATTAAATAAATAGCAGGCTTCTCTACCTGTAGGTCTTCTCTTTGAAGTTGTTAGCACTTATTCAGTATTTTGCTGCAGTTGCCTGCAGGTTTGCACTGATACCACTTTTACAAGGTTCCTCTCTGGTCTTTATGTCTTATGCCAAACTTCAAATGAAAGTAATTCTGAAGTAGGCAAGTATGAGGTGAATTAACCTTTAAAATGATCGTTAAAAACCGAAGTAAATCTTCAATGTATTCATGCTTTGTAAAGGATTTTAGATTTTTAAAGGGTTCTTTTTACAGAATTTAAGCTCAGTTTTAACTCTCTGACTGCACTGTATTGTCCTCTGTTTCACTGCATGTGTAGTCTTTTTCCCTTATGACAGGGAACAAGGTATTTGATGTTAAACTGCATTTGCCTCTCATAAAGAACTGCTGTCCTCACCATGTCTGCTTGGCCATAGTCTGTGTTGTTCTTTGCCTTATATCGTTAAACCCATGTGGTACTGGGTGAACAATTTAGGCCTAGGATTTAAAAATAGTAATGTTGTAGAAGTGTAGGAAATTTTCTTGAGGAATATTGCCTATATTTGGCAAGAAAGGAGGCTTAAAAAACTGTTGAAGTTATATCTAACAACATTTTTTTTAAGAAGAGGGGACACGTAACCTCCCATTCATCCAGGTTTAAAGTCATAAAAATACTCGGCAATATATGATGGACACTTGCCAGCGTAACTGCCAGCTGGTAGCAGGAGGGAAGAGGATGAAGAGAAATAATAAATGAATGTGTAACCCCATCCTTAACTTCAAAGGACTGGCTGGATGTCAGGCCAGCCAGTCAAACAAGCTGGTGCACATAGGTGTTGTCTTCTGCTTGTGAGGTGCTCCTCTTCAGCCGGCTAATCCTAAGCAAAACCCTGAGCACAGCTGGGATTGAAAGAGCTTGGCTTGCTGTCAGCTTGGTAGTGCAAAATGTGAAAAGTAATTGGCTATCAGGAAAAGAAAACAAATTAAGACATGGTTCAGTGGAAAACAATGGCTTTGTGGTTTTCTTTGGAACCAGAACGGTTCTTTAGTATCTGCCATATCCCAGTTGCTGAATGAGAAATGGGCTATAATTATAAAGGAGCATTGTTGTTTTTCCAGGCTCACCTCTGGCCTTTGAGAGGGTGGTTACAGGCAATACACTGGATAAAACGTGCTGAGGCTCAGCTGGTGTAAGTCAGTACAGCTCTGTTTACTTACGCTGGTGTATATCTTTGCTGGCACCTTCCTTCTTGGCCCCATACACCATAGAAATAGGTTTTTTCCTCCCCATGTAAAAGTTCCGCACAGGATATGTCCACGTGTTACGCAGCTGTAATTACAAACATTTTTGCATGGAGGTGACACTGAACAGAAATGCAGTTGCAAGCAATTTGTGCATATTACAAATGGAGCTGAAGCCATGCTGAACAAAAGCACTGGTCTCTGATCCAACAACTTATGCTGTAAGATAATATTGTGCTGTATAAAAGCAAAGGCACATTAATAAACCTGCTCTGATATGCTGGCTTTATTTACTAGGGAAGATAATAAATTATTAGACATCAAAGTCATACTGCATCCTCTTTCCATTTTGTAAATAAAGGAACTATATTTAATATCTTTGAGTCTTCTCTTTTCCCTTTCCTCTTTTACTTGTGCCTCAATTGCATTTCGTGTGCCAAAAGCGGATTTTGTGAAGAGCATCTTGATTGCCAAAATTGTTGTTTATAATCTAAGCTAAAGTTCAAACATCCTTAAAGTTCAGAATGTCTAAAAATCAATGTGAGTCGGTTTTATATGATGATTTTAGAGACAGGTTATAAGAATCCTGTCTGCACATGTTTCTTAAACTACCTCGAAAATAATATCTGATTTCTTCTGCCCTCCTAAGAACTGGTAAAACTAAATAGCTTTTTCTATCTTGGTATTTGGAAGGGGGGAGTGGGGGGGTGGAGGGAGGGATTAACCCCTTCAGCCCTTGCACATGCCAGAGGTACCATTTGCAATATACCTACTTGAAATAAAGATAGACTTTAATACCTGTTTTACTGCTTCCTGAGTAAGAGCCCTATACTAGGTTGTAGTTTAGCATGATGCTGAGCATGTGATTGTCTTCAAATATCACTGCGACTTACACAAGCTGATGATCCTCATATCTTTCTATAAGCTAAATATATATTTTCAGATAAGCTTCAAAGGGTTTCTGGTTTTCAAGAGCTAACATTAATCCAACTTGATTAGGACTGCTGTGTTTCTAGTTCATTAAGTGGCTGAGGTTAAATAATTTGGGCATTTTATTTGACATACGTTGAAAATTGTGTGTAATTTCAGCAGAGTTTTTAATATGTATCAAAAATGCTGTTGCACAGTTTCTGTGTCCACTGTTTGTGTGTTCCCATTGCTAGTGTGACTTGCACAGAGAAAAGAAAATCAGGAGACATCTCTCCAGATTTTTTTTTATTATTCTAATTTTTTATTATTATTATTGTCTTTTTACTATAAGAGAAAAGTAACCAACAGGCTAAAAAACCTGCATTAGTTTGAAACTGCCTTGAAAAGTACTGGACAAAGTCAGTATTAATAAGGAGGGAAAGGAAAGAAAAAAGACTACAGAAATGGACTATATTCTACTTAGAATCATAGAATAGTTAGGGTTCTTAAGAAGATGTGTAAAAAGGGGGTCTTATACAGGAACTAAGAGTAGGAAAATTACCTGATTGGATCTTGAGTATAAAATAAATAGAGCAGGTTCTGAAATATACAAAATTATGTTTTATTCTTGTTGCTTCAGTTCTTCCTTTCCCAGTTTTCTGAGTGTTCCATTCAAAGTAACTTGGAGTCCACAGCAAAACTGGATTCTCTAGCTGTCAGTAACAGCAAGAAAAATCTGTGTTCAGTGTTGGTCTTTAGAGTGTGCATGTATATCACTGTGTAGCAGTATTTCTGGCAATTGTGGCCTGTTTCTAAGTATATCAGAGAGAGCTAATAATATATTTTGTGAGAACATAATGAGAATTCATCACAGTGCTTTTTTGGGGCACAACATGATCCAAATGGCCATGGTGTAAATTTCCAAACCTGTTACTGATGGAGCAGAACAGCATAAGGTAAATTCTTAACAGAGAGTATGGTGCAGTAGGTGTGTTATCACATAAATATGATTGCCCTGATGATGATTATATCCAGAAGATAAATCAAAGGAAATTTTTAGGCACCTACTTACTACAACAAGAGTTTACAGTTGGATTTCTAGATCTTTTGATGGGTGAGAAATCAGTTTAGCTTGTAAACTGTCAATTTGATTAAACTTTATTATGAGGGACTTGTGTTTATAAAATAACTCTTGCTCAACTCTTCTTAAAGTTACTTAAAAATATTGTGCAGTTACTTCTCTTCTTCAAAAGGGAATTATTTACATTCTAACTCATTTTCCTCTTAGAACATATTACACTTGTGGGTTCTTTTCCCTGTGTATCCTGAACATGATTTTTTTACAATAGCTGGTAATTGCGCTTTTCTCAGAGGGATAGAAAAGTTGCAAAGAATTGTGTATTGCTGAACGGGCCCTTCAGTAAAATCAGAGGGAATGCAGACAAGGATTTTGTCAGTCATCTGTTACGTATCCTTTATGTCTCATCTTGGTGTGCATCCATACAGCACTTTGCCCTGATTATTTACAAAGAGGCCGTAATAATTTGTGTGTTGGAAATCCTGGGTATTTTGTTATAGTCTGCTTTAGTCTGATGACTGAGGTATTTAGTTAATACCATATCTGTGCTGCTGGACTATCTCTTTATAGTGTGCTAGTGTTGCTCCTTTCTCTTGTATAGGGAGAAGTAGAGACGAGGTCCTGCTGATCTCACTGCATCATATAATTTTACCAACTGCTTAGCAGTTCAAAGCAATGTAATAACTGTAGCCAGGACAAATCCTATTTTGTTTGTTTTATGGAGCTTTTCAGGAAATTCCCACAGTACCCCATTCCATAAAAAAGATAATTTATCAGACCAGTGAATGTAGCTGAAAACTAAGGGTAGTGAAACATCTGTTTCTTATCAGAGCCATCTCTTCTTTGGGCTTCATTTACTTTCAGTAAAACATATTTACAGTGAAGCTTCCTACCACTTTTGTTTTGTGCTACCTTAATCTTGCTAATGCTTCCATGGTTTCGTTGCTTTTGCAGCCTTCTAACTAGATTAATGATAACATCATGCTGCTCATCTGCATTCCCCACATAGTCCAAGAGTTCAGCTGTGCCTACACTGTCGAGAGGTTGATTTTTCTCTCTGATAAGTTGCATAGTTAGCTGCCCTTGTTTTATTGGTGCAACATCTCCCTTCCTACTAATTCAGTGACATCTTTAAAATGCCGAAATGTTAGGATTTGCCTTGTAATAGCAATGTTGCTCCTGTTAAAGAATTAATGTAGTTATTTTACTGTCCTTGTACCTGATTGTCCATGATTTTTCAGCCTTTGTGACATCAATATTTTATGTGTCTGTGAAAATTTTCTTTTCTGTATTAGCATATCCTATTTATCCATTTGCACCTCTAGTTTGGTGGGTTTATATTTTTTGCAGGTTTTAAGCAGTACAGATCTTTTGAGGATTTGCCTTCATTCATTCGTACTTCATCACTGATTGTCTCAGTGCAAAAACCATCAATTCATTTTGGAGCAGTAGGCAGTATGTTCTCCAAATCCTGTCCAAACCTCGCAGCTCCCTTTCCAGTGAGAAGAGAGGAACGTCTCCAGCAGCTCCAGGGAAGTAGTTCCCCTTTGTCCCAAAGAGAGGATGCGAAGAGCAAGAACTGCCACAGCACCTGCCCTGCACATGGCTTAGAGCAAATCTAAATGGAGACAGGAGATGACTACGCCCTAATCCCTTCTGCCTGGTGTTTTTGGGAGCTCAGAAGTCATGAGCAAAGTTACTGAGTGCAGTAATGTCAAAGCAGACAAATGGGTTTGCTGAAGCTGGGAGTGCAGCTGCCTCTTGCAGTTGAGTGACACCTGCTTTCACCTTCATTTAAATAAGCAAAATGAAAAGCCTTAGGCTACCTGCCAGTTGATTGTTAGAGCCACAGCTGTTAAATGAGCAATGAATGGTTAAATCGCACAGTTTCCAATATTTCAGAAAATGTGAGCATCTCATCAGTCTGCACTCTTTCAAAACCCACTTCTGATTGCTGCATTTGGGCATGTGCCACATGGTGTCAGGAAAATGAACCCATCCCTCCTACTGGACTTGGGAGGAAATGGGTAAAGAAGGAGTCAGGAAAATGGGTAGATGCTCTAGTGAAAAATTCACTTGAAATTTCCAGAATGCTCTGAAGTGAGGTGTGCTAGCTCACTACACTGCAGTGGAGGATATGTGTTCTCTTCAGGCACATCATCCCCATTGACGTTACCATCTTCTGGATAAGAATGAGTATCTCCCTGGGATTCTGCCCCAGCCCCACTTAAAACGTCTCAGCTGCTTTGATTGACAGTGTCTTTCCACCAGGAGTAGACTGGCATTTCCCCCATTTTTAGGAAAACAAAACAGTATTTCTATACTATTTAGACTCCATTTTTCATTCTGTTTGCTTGTTCTGTTGCTATGATTCAGAAAGATAGTCAGGAGAATAAACCTCTTGCTTTTTTAGCAGCAAAATGCTGCTGTTTTTAAATGAATACACAAAGCATTATGTTGTGGTTTGCTGTAGGAGGCACACTTGGAACTGAATCACTTGAAATGGGTTTTTGGTGATAAGGTTAGACATTTTTCAAAGCGATGTGATTTGGGAATTCTGATAAGGTTCAGTGTAGGAATCAGCAGGATATTTAGACATCCAGGCAGAGTGCTCTTATATCCACCGCATACACCCAGCACAATTGGAGCTCATTATTAATGCCCTCACTGTTTCAGAAATATTGTAACACCTGTACCCTCACGTTCTTCAAATGGCAGCATGACTGGCTGTCTTCCTGTACTGCAGATTGAGCAAATGGTTGATCAAAAAACCCTGACAAAATACCCACTGCTACACTGGGCTCCATGCGGCTGCACAAATCTATTCAACATTGAGATTATGACAAGATCAAGACTTCAGCTGGCAAAATAAGGAGTTGGCAAACTTCTGGATGATCTGATGGGATTCTAGTATCATGCTGTTCTGTGATGCTGAGCACCTGGCTTAATATATAGGTATAGGTATATAGGTATCCGTTACCTTGCCAGGATTTCTAGGTGAGAAGAAGAATTTTCATGTTGCTACTCTCTTTTTTTATCCCAGACAGTGAGCTCAGCAGCTCCGTTAGCTTAGCTATACTATTCTGTCTGCCTTCATACAACAGCTTTCCTCTCCACTGCAAATGTATTTCTGTTACCTAAGATGCACATGTCATGACTTTGTGTTGTGCCATGTGTATGCTGTTCCTTGCTCATAAGGAATGGTGAGTCCTGCTCTGGTGTCATAGCAAGGCACACTTACTCCTCCGATGTGTTGTGCCTGGGCACCAGGCCAAAGATTGAGGGCTTCCAGTATCTGAGAAGTGCAGTGTGCTTTGCTGCTTCAGAGTGGGGTTTTGCTCTGGGAAAACATGGATTGCTTTCTGTGAAACTGTATGGCCAGGTCCTGGTGTATTGATGATCCTTATCAGAAATGGATGTGATCCCAAATATGCTGGCTTGTTGAAATAGTTGTAGCAGAGTGAAAAAAGTTCATCTGATTTTAAATACAATTCTTATTCTGTATTTATAATGAGCCACAGGAAGATACATAGATTTTATCTGTTAATTATTTAACTAACCTCTCCAGCTGAATGGCTCTTAAGTATCCCGATGCAATGGTGTAGCTTTGCCCATTTCAATGGGCACTTTGAGATTGGACACTGCAACATTAAGTAAGAATTTGTGTTAACTGAGCTAGTTTCATGGTCTTCAAAAGCTGTAAAACCAGCATTATGACCCAAAAGCAGCATTGCTTTTCTGATAAGCCAGCATTTCCAACAAAATCACCTGTGTAGTGCATACCTGGAATTCAAATAAGCCAGCTGCTGAGCCAGCACAGCAGGGCTTGTGGAAGTACATTTCATAAAAGCCTCCCATGGGCTTTTGGCTTCCCTCCCTTCCCTTTTTCAGTCTAGAGAAAAAAGTCAGTAAAAAACCTTGAAATAAATCTTTAAAGAGCATATTTAGGAGGGGACTATCTGTTTGGGTGGGTTATTCCAAAGACTTTACAACACAAACAGGGTAGGAAATCTGAAATGCAGAATATATACCTTTTTGTACAGAGTACATCAGAGCAGATTTTAAAGGGTATGTAAACAAGCATGACTCGTGAGCCAGGAGGTCCTTCTAACAGAAAATTGCTGTCTTTCTTCTCCTTTGCAGTGAAGAAAATGATACTGTTTGTTCACAAATGATAAGGAAGAGGCCTTCCAGTACAGAAAGCAGCAGCAGCTGGTCTTTCACATGTATTAACATTCAGATTATCCTTGGTGGAATCATTCCCTCTTTGTAACCTTATTTGAGAGCTTACAAGCTCTAGTTATGCCAAAGAAGTAAACTTGCCTCCATGGAGGAAGAGGAGAAAAATCTGTTGAGGTCACATGTAGTCTTCTGCATGAGTTTTCTTCCCAGCCTTTTGCTGACTCACAGCTTCAAGCTTTCAAATTCTCTTCTCTTCTTGCTAAGGATCAGTTTCATCCTGTTGAGGTGTTTTATAGTTTCTGCAGCTCCAAAGCACATATCAGAGACACTGAATCTAGTTTAGCAATATGAATGTTGATAATGGAAGGAGACTCCTAGTACCGTGGCTTAGTACTTAGTGGCTGGGAAAGCTGAAGGGTTCTCTGTCCTGCTGCTTCAGCAAGGAGCACCCCTCACAAAGGAGCACTCTTCACTTCGGAGATATAAACAGTCTCCTTTTAGCATGTACTGCACTTTTTAATTAGCTTGTAATTTAGCTAAATTGCTGCATGCTTGCACTGGTTTGAGGGAAAGTGCAGTATCTGTAAGGAGTTTGCCTTTATTTCCTTTTGTTGCTAATTTTGGATTCTGTCTCTACGGCAATAGGCCCCTCTGTTTCCAAAATAAGTTTGCCAAATCCTGCTTTCTTGGTGCTTTTAGTATTTGTCTCATTCACAGAAATGTTTGTCTAAGAACCACCAAATAAAAGACAAGCAAACCCCAGTTTCTTCCACCACATGAAGTTTTATGAAAGTCGTAAGTTACTAAAAGAGGGCATTCTCATGAGATGTGCTGATTACCTGTAGGAAGAGGATGCTACAGCCCAGTACAAGTTGTCTCACACTTGTTTTTTTCTCATTGTGAAATTCAGGTTAAATGACTCTGGGTTTGCTTTCTCGCCAATTTAGATTGGGTTATGGACATAATTAGTTTCTAAGATATCTCACTGATCGAGATGTTCCTGTCACTCAAAGTGCAGTATATATTCAGTAGGTCCTTTTTGAAATAAACAAAGCTTCCCCTGACTGAGCAGTTAAGGGCAGTGCCGTATCAAACATCAGTAGTGCTTTGTTGTAGGGCTGGGGATTTAGTTTAATCCTGTCCTGATGATCTGCAGTGCTGGGTCTGTGGTGATGCCTGCTCTGTTCCTCTTTCTTTTCCTCCTCCCAGCTGTCGCACCCAGCTTGTGAAGAGAGAGTAGGTAGAGCCTGGCTCTGTGAAGGCGGACAAGCATGTTTATGAAGTCGCCAGTCCCTGTCATCTTCCTCATGTTAGCACAGTTGCAGTGATGTCTCTGCCAGGGTCTCTTAAAAAGGTAGCTGCCGTTACCATAGGTATGAAGAGAATGACGAGTTTGTTTACTTGTGCCACAACCAGTGTGGAAACACGGTTGGGGTAAATTTAACTTTTTGATGTTGGCAGCCACTCAAATAACACTTATTAGACACAAAAGGGAAAAATCACATACTCAAAAGGTTTCCTGGCAAGACTTCCTTATATTTTGCATATCTGGAGAAAGGATGTTAAGAACAGTTGGGCCTTTAACTGTTTCAAGTACCTCATTTTTCATCCTTGACAGAGCTTAAGTGCAAATAGTAGTTGAACTCGATTTTGATGTATTTATTTTTTTTTAATTAATGTGTGTTGTTGCCATTTTGTGGGAATGTTGATAGTAATTTCATGTTTTGGTTCCTTCATTCATACTGGCACATAACTTCAACGTTTTTGAAGCCAGCTTCATCATAAATCACTCTTTCTGCTCAAAGCGAGTGGTTTTATTACCCACATATAATGGAATGACAATATTCCATTTGATGCCTGAAAGAGTCAACTTCTTGTTGTAGGTGAGCCTCATTCTGTTCTTCCTGCTTCTTTGTTCAGCTTAGAGAATAAGCATCAATAACTTACATTTTTCCAAGAAACAGCATCACTTTATGTGCAGCAGAAATAAGCTTATGGGGTTGGTGAGGAGGTGCCTTTGCTTTCTTTTTTTCTTGTTGCTCTTGTGTTCTGTATTCATTGTTTGTGTAACAGGTACTTCTCAGAGCTCTTGAAAGAATTTAATACCTCATTTTACTTTTTTGTTAAGACAGTGATTAGATCATTCACAAAATAACTTGCAAGAGAAATACTCCAGCCAGCTTGTTTCGTAATGAGCCTTGGTTTTCTCTTAAATCTGTAATTCTGATTTAATGTCCTGAATGAATGCAGATCACATTCAGCGTATTCTGCTACACGTTACCATTGTGCATATAAAATGGTGGTTGCTGAATTTCTTTTTCTTTTTACCATGTATTATCAGTGCAAGTTTTTTTAATTTCTTTGATAGCATTTACAGGGACATAAGGAAGAAAAAATGCAACCTGTTTTATACATAAAATCAAGAATAAGAATTTGAAAGTCTGATTTTATCTGTCAAGTATTACAGGCTCTTCTTTAACGCTTCTGAAGAGGAATCATGCAAGTTACATTTTCTGTAATCTTAATATGTTGCATTTCTGTTCAACCGGTATTTTCTTTCTTACCTGTGTGGGAATAATGAAGGGATGTTTTGATGTCAGTTTCCTATGTAAGAAAAATAATTTTTTTCTGGAATGCTGTTTTCAGGCTTTGGACAAGTCATTAGTGTTTTCCATATGGGAGGAGACTGCCTTGAGCACACACTTTCTGTTCAATTGTTTTAACTTTGAGTGGATTCCTGGTTTAGGAACTATGTAATTTTGCCATTCATTTAATGAAGTAAGGCCTCAACATTTTAATCTCATAATGAATAAACCTATGGTCTTTATTTTTCATGAATCCAAATAAATATGTTGTTGCCATCTTAGCTGATAGACACTGTTTATTTAGTGAAAAATGAAGTGACCTTTCCATTGCAGCTGGGAATCTTGGAATATCCACAACCTTCCCAAAGTTAACGTGTTCAGCCTCAATCTAGCAGATGCATAAGTGCATTTACACAGACTTACAGATTTATTGTTTCTTATGGAAACTGAACTGCTAAGCTCCTGATGTGAAGTAGTGACTGGTACTGAGGCATTTCCATTCCTGCCTCTATCTTTTGGATATTAAATTTGACACTCAGCTGTCATCCATCGTGCCCAGCAGAGAGCTGAAGGAAGCTTCGCTATAGCTGTCAGTCAGCAGGCTCTGAGTCAGCATGCATAATACACAAAGAGATGCTGAATATTTTCTTTAACCTTTTATACAAAGACCAGATGCTAAGCTGAAGGACAAAGTTCCTCCTTTGGTCTTCACTACTACATGTACTTTGTGCTCACTGACACTCTCAGGTGGCAATGCAACACTTCCCCTGATTGTGAAAGATGTGGTTAAGATCTACCTAACAGTGATTCCTTGTGATGGGAATGTGGCAGTAGGTGGATCATCTGGACAAATGGCTTAACACCAGAACAGACTGCAAGAGAGCTTCTCCTCATCCAGACCAGATCAGAAATTCCGTATTGAGGTGGCTCTGGGAGTGATGGAGCTACCATAGTGGAACCCTGGAACTCACTGCAGCTCATGAGCCACATCTAAAGCAGTAGTGTACTTTCTTCTAATGAAAAGGAAAATAACTCTTAGGTTTTTAACTGAGTTGAAAGCTTCATTGGATATATATATATATGTTTTAGAAGATTATAACAGATTTTTTTGTTGAAAAATAGAATATCTGAAGCTGCCAAATCTCACTCAATAGAAAGAGATTGCTGATTTGGAAGTGGATCTGCAATATTTTTCCTCTTTTTATTTCGCTCTCCTGACATTATTTTGTCTAAAGTTTGTTTGTTCATCAAGTTGACCTAAAGTGAAAAAACCTGAAAACTCAGCAAATTGCTTAGCCTGATTTCCATAAATATTATCTAAGGAAAGGCAGCTTATTTGCATGCTGATCTTGTTTTTCATTCTGCTCTGTTGTTAAAGAGCCCTGAATAATACCACAGGCTGCATGTCCTCTGTCTTGCTGAAATCCAAACCATCGCCTTTCTTGAGGATCATCAGATCTAACAGGGTTAAAGCATTATTTCAGTAATACACAACTTTGTGTATTGGGAAGTAGTAGTGCATATAGAAATGCTTGTTCTTTATCAATTATGCCAGCACTTGGGAAAATGCTGGTGAGAAAGATTTGCATTGTTGCTCATCTCATAAGAGATTCAGATGACTACTCTGGACAAATTGTTACCCAAAATGACTTTATCACATGGCAGCAATAGGGAATGTTTTTGCATTCAAAGCAGAATACGGGCCAACGTAACTAATTGTGTTGGTAGAGTTGCACAATGCTCACCGTAAAATAATGATTCGCTTGCACACCAGGGAGCAGGTTAATTAAGGGAATGATGAGTCTTTGTAAAATCAGATGCAAAATGTAAACAACTTTTTTCTTATATTAAAAAATCAAGGCAATGCAACAGACCTTAATGCATTTGTGTTGTGTTTCCTGGGAAATCTTTCTATATCACTCTTGATGATTTGAGCAGCAGGTTCTGTTTTCATAACTTTCTGCCAAAGCTGAACAATGTCAGCTGGCACTAAGGGTATTTAGCCCTTAGTACCCTGATGGGTTGTAAATCTGTTTTTTTTTTTTTGTATATATATATATATATCTGTTAGAATAGGTTTCTAACATTACAAATTAGATTAGAAGCTGATCCTGATTTTGAACAGCAAGTTTTAAATAAAGAGGTCATTTTGTCTCATTTGTTAGGGGATAAAAGAGCCCAGTGTGNTAAATTTTTTTTTTTTTTTGTATATATATATATATATCTGTTAGAATAGGTTTCTAACATTACAAATTAGATTAGAAGCTGATCCTGATTTTGAACAGCAAGTTTTAAATAAAGAGGTCATTTTGTCTCATTTGTTAGGGGATAAAAGAGCCCAGTGTGTTACATATAGTGTGAAACAGCAAAACCCCTGTAGGTTTTGGAGTTTCCTTCACAGAAACCATAGCTATCTCTAGTCCCTGGAAAACATTAAGCCCATTCCAAATTTAAGAATTTTAGTTTATTCTTAACAATTAGGTTTAGAAAATAGGATCTCAGCCCATGCAAGTTGAATATTTACCTCACTGAGAAGCAAATTATGAGCAGACAAAGCGAACAGGTTAGCCTTTTTTTCTTTCTTTCTTCTTTTCTTTTCTTTTTTCTTTCCCCCCCAATAATTCTTAATAGTAAACAAAAGCTTATTTCCAGTATTAAGTTGGGGCTTGATTGCTATGAAGGCAACGGTTATTTTCATGGGTTTGTGATATGAAATGGAAAGAATAAGTGTTGAAATGTAGAAGAGACAGAACTACCGGTGGCATGGTTGGGTTGAGAAGTAAGTGGTGGAATATGAAAGAGTAGTCAGGATGAGGAGGCCACCTTTTAGGTAGGAGCTCCTGTTGTTAAGTTGTCCCAGGCTGCTGTGTCTCCAATATCTTCCACTTCCACTGATTGCTGTAAGCTTAGGCTTGCTTTCCAGCGCTGGCTGGGCACCAGTGGTTTGCTACTACCAGCTCCTTCATATAATCAGTTCGATGTTAACCACTGGTTTGGTTTGAATAATCACTCCTAACAGCTAAGGGACAGTGGGTTGGAGCAAAACCAGGTGACTGTTAGGTTCTCCCTACCTTCTCCACTTTCCTTTTCCATGTTGGTCTCTTAATTCTCTTTTGTAAGCCACAAAACAAGGCAGGTCCTTCTCCACTGTGGTGTTGCATGTTAACTCCACTTTGCTTTGTTTATAGCAGGTGTCAAAATTCATGGCTTTGTGTTGCTTAATCCCACCCCATCAAAATGGGATTGATTACTACTTAGAAGCATCCCTTGCAAAGTGATGCTTATAAATGTATTTATGTTGACATACCTGTGGGCAGTGACTGTACAATGCATTATAATACAGTGTCTGGATCTTTGCCTGAACTATCAAGTTGCCCCCACCTTAAAAATGGTAGGAATTAAGAAGGTAGAAAACTGTAGTTGTTTTTAGCCTGACTGCTGCCCTTGGACAGAAGGTATAAATACTGTCGGTGGTTTGAGTACTCCAGTGCACAGAACTGGTTTATAGCTGGCTTTACACTGTAGCAGCAGATGTGTTAGAATATTATTAAAGAAATGGATCAGAAAGCTAATAAAACAGGTAATTGTGAGTCACATAAGAATAATTTCCCATCAGGTCCTCTGTTACTGGGCCTGATGCTACTTTGAAAAACAGACTAATCAATTTCTTAGCTCTGAGTTTTACATTAAATTGGTCTGAGGAATATTCTACCTTGTACTGAAGTATCAGATTTCATTTGCTGGTTTTAATATTAATCTGTGCCTTGCCTACCTACGGCTCATCTGAAATAAGAGACCATGAAGAACACACATGTAGAAGGATGTGGCTAATTTTCTTATACTCATAACGTTTCATGAGTGAATATTCTTGCGGTTTGCTAAGGTTTGCAGATCTAAGGACCCTATTTCTTAGTTTAAACTCAGGATGCAAGAATCTGTTTTTAATCAGCGGGCTCCCTCTGGTGGTCCAGGACGTGCTTGGCACCAGGAGTTTGATTATTGCAGAAGCGAAGTGAAAGTTCTTTGCAAATCGATTTAGTGACGGTGTCAACAGTGCCTCCTAACTTCTTTAGTTAATGAGAAAATTGTTCTCTGCCCAATAGCAATAATAAAACGAATACTGGTGTTATGATAAATCAGTGTTGCAGGTCTAGTTTTATCTTATTCAAATGCCAATTTAGACATAATTCAGCAGGGCTGACAGTAATGAACTTCAAATAATATTTACAAATAAAATCCATGAGCTTGCACATCCAAATAACCACACGGATCCATACTGTCTAATTGCACTGAGCTCTCATCTTCATTTCTCTGACACCTTGGTGCTCTGCTTTCACCTCCTACTGGTCATACTACATCTAAATCAGGCTGTTTGCCTATTGTAATGGAGAAAAATTATCTTTGCATTAATAATATTAGGTTAGAAACATGTCAGTGTTGTAAACTGCATAACAAATTTGAGGCTCTAGAGTCATAAAGCACACCTTGTAGGTAAGAATTGTATCTGTTCAAGAGGTCACTTACTTTTGCCTAAAGTTTTAAACCCATTTCTAATTTTTTTAATAATTTTTTTGGCACAGTTGAAGAGAAATTTTTGTGTTTCAGCTTCCAAGTCTTGCTTTTTTTTTACCCTTGAATTTATTGACATGAACAAATGTTTGCATAGCTGAAGAAATGCAACAAGTATTCTACAGTCGTCCTTCCTATTATGCTCTTAATGCATATGTATATTGTAGCAGACACAATAAAAGAAAGAATTCTTCAGCTCTAAGTGATTTGAGTAGATGACTTGTAGCTTGCCCTGAAGTGTCACAAACCTTCACACACTTGGACAAAAGATTTTCATGTTAACTTCATGCTTGTTTTGTGTTGATGTGACTACAGAATATCACAGTCACTCAAGATAAGCAGGTCCAAAAGATTTGTTCACAAGATCTGCAGTGCAGGTAGGGGCAGGGCTGGCAGAGGGGTTTGTACATTTATGGCAGTGCAAAACAAGCAGCAGACTGGTGTGAGATGCTTTCACTTGAGAATGTCAGCCTTTTATTTCAGGGCCTGAGCTTACAACAAATACTGAGAACATTTTCATTTCTGTTAGAAATTGCATGTAAATTTGTAACAAGAGAGAGCCCACTAGTGAAATACTGAATTCTACAACTCATTCAGAAATGCACTTCTAGAACTTCTAGAAGTGCTAATTTAGGTGTTCCTCTTGGCTCCACTTAAAGAAAGCATTGACAGTTACGTTTTAGGAAGGAAATCTAGGGTTGGGAGAACTAATTATAGCAATTCTCTCAATATACTTATCCCGTGTGCCAAAGGCACAAATGTGAACTTTTCATATGAGCAGAGAATATAAGATGTATGTGAGAAGCATTAAATACTTTGAAGGAGGACAAGTGACATGAATAAAGCATAATGCATGAGTCAATAAAGTCTATATTTACTAAGAATTTACTATTTTATGTATACTACTTCCACTTAAAATGACAACTGTTTGCTGTTCATTCTTGTTCATGCCATGCTCTTGGTCACCTGCTTCACCATCTGTGCAAATCATCTATCCTAGCATTTATTAGATATCCATTCATTATATTTAAATTTACAGGACTGACATTATTTCTGAGCCTATGTGACACCAGCACTCAGCAGGTAGCTTGATACTTGTCAGTGGAAAGTAGCTTTAACATGTAATGCTTAAATAGGCAACCTGAGAGGAACTGTTACATATGCTTTACTAACTCAACCTTGACATCATGGTAATAATGTAACTTTTTGTACCTTCTCCCTCCCACCCTCCCCCTAGTAATTAAGCTTATTTAATGTTCAGATTGTAACATACATTGAGATTATAGTGAGGATTGGCTTTTTGGGATGCTATGTCTTGTGACATCTTTTCCATTAAAGCAATGTAAGTCTTTTTTTTCTCTCTTTTTCTGCAAAGGTACTTGGAACACCAAATGAAGATACGTGGCCTGGAGTCCACTCTTTACCCCATTTCAAACCAGGTAGGTTGAAGTACCAAGTTCAGCCAAGTTCTCTTCCTGGAAATACGGGACACAGATAATTGCATCCCTGCCCACAAGCACCAGAATGACCTGGTATGCAGTGCACAAACCATAGTGCAGTACTTCTAGCTGCTTACTTTTTATTGTGCTCATGGTGGGGTTTTTTTTGGTTTTCATTTGTTTAATTTCTTTGCTTTCTTTTGCATTTTCTCCTGTTTATTACAGTATGAGCCCTGACCTGCTTACATTCTTCAGCCACTGAGTGGCGTACCTTTCAGATAGGCTGATTCCCAGTCAGTATTACTTTTCCACAGACTAGTCTGAACTTTGAGGAATAAAGAGTAAAGACTTTGTGAAAGCTGAAATTACTCCTACGTTGTCTGCTCGTACTTTTCTACCAAGGTTCAATTTTTTAACGTGCATTATACTTGAAGTTGTCATATTCTGCAACCATTCTTGGAAAGCTGTTTCACCTTACTGTGAGAGGGAGCAGTTTGTTCCCTAGAAACTAGAAGTACACAGTCAGCTTTGTTATGCACGTATGAGTATGTATGTAATTAGAATCATAGTATCACAGAATCATAGAATAGTTAGGGTTAGAAAGGACCTTAGATCATCTAGTTCCAACCCCCCTGCCATAAGCAGGGACACCTCACACTAAACCATGCCACCCAAGGCTTCGTCCAACCTTGCCTTGAGCACTGCAAACTTAGTCTTAGTCTTGTTAACTTTTGAGTGTGGATCTTAGAAATACTGGTTTTTAAACATGCCAAACAGGCAAATCAGTAGGAGACATGCTGATTGTTGGGCTAGTGAAATACTGGAATGGGTTGTCCAGAGAGGCTTGACATCTCTATCCTGTTCAAAACCTGACCAGACAGGGCCAGAGCAGCATAAACTTGTTGGACCTGCTGTGAATGGGCTTGGACTAGATGGCAAACAGCTGGTTATTAGATGCTTTCAGATGAAGCACTTAATTGGCTCCCAGTATACTAGAATGAGTCTTACCATTTATAACCCTATGACTAAAGTCTGGAAGTGAGTGACAGAACTGACCCAGGAATACAATTTCAGGTGTTTCTGTCCCTCACAGGCCTCTCACGAAACTCCTGGCTGTCTTTGCTGCAGATGATAATCCCATCATCTTTTGTCATAAAAAAATTGTAACAACCTGGAATCCTATGCCATTTAAACCTAATTTCCAAGTTATTTTATAGGTGAACGTAAAGTTTTCTTTGTCATTCCAGCCTTTCTTGTTTGTCAGATCTGCAGGACCATAGTGACTCCATTGGAGCAGCAAAGAGACAGGAGATGGAGCAGAGGAGTTGAAAAGGACAAACGGATTTAGGCAGCTCTCAAAATTAGAGAGATGAGATAGAGAAACAAATGCATTGCAGGGCATACCCTGATAGAAACACAAAGCCTTGAGAAAAGAGAAGGCAGGTAACTTTCTTTCACACTGCTTTTCAGTCTCTGTCCTAATGCTGTCGCACTACTGCATAGTGCAGTCACTCTCTGGTGCTCTGTAGTGAATTAGTACATCTTCTTTAGCAAACACAGTTTTTCACTGAAATACTAAAACCACTACAATTTTCTTCCCTAAATCAGTGTGTCATTAAATTTACAAATTTTTGAGTTTCTCATTCTTGGTACCTATTAAAAGGTGGGTATACACATGGAATACAGTTACAAAAATACAGTGTTTTTTAACAGCAGTCCAAAGACATTGTTTTTATCCAAGAATAGTGAACAGAAGGAGAAAACCTGGAGATGTCAGTGCATGCCCTTTGGTTTGGTCTTGATTTTATTCTTCTGTGTGATACAGGAAAGTTTTGAACAGTAGATGGCAGCCAAGAAATTTACTGGTTTCATTTTTCTGTTTGGCTTCCAAGTGTGTTGGGGGATGTGGGTTTATTACCACAGAGGAACATCAGGAAATAAATCCACAGTAGGCACTCCATTAAATCTAATTTTTATACAAGCATTGTGTTAGATGTGCTTTTATTTTCTCCATCCCAGACTATGGATTTTGTCAGCTATGGATACATAATAATTATACAAATGCAGAATGGGGACAGAAGGAAAGATGCCTCCAAGGTACAAAATGGTCACTCAGTATTTTCACCGTTTCTGCATGATGTGGTCTTTGTTCTCTCTGATAGTTTCACATCTGTGAAGTATGTAGATATGCAAGTCAGAGTAATTACTATTCTCACTGGCAATTATTTAATCTGTCCAGAGCCTGTTAATGCAAAGCACTGAGCTCCTTAATTCCTGTACTCCGTGCAGGCTTAAGAGCACTCCAAAGGAAAAAGCCCTCTCTGTGTTCTGCACATTTTGTACCACCCTATGGCCTTGGTAAAAGGATTTTTTTTTTGCCTTATGGGTCCTCATTTTGCGATTTTAGAAATTATAGCAATAAAAAGCATGATCATAGAACAGTTTGGGTTGGTAGAGACCTTTGAGATCATCCAGTTCCAACTGCCCTGCCATGGTCAGGGACACCTTCCACTAGATCAGGTTACTCAAATCCCCATCCAACTTGGCCTTGAACACTTCCAGTGATAGGGCATTTACAGCTTCTCTGGGCAACCTGTGTCACACAAGCTTTGTCACACTTGTAGTAAAAAACTTTTTCTGAATACCTAATCTATATTTCTCCTCTGTCAGCTTAAATCCATTCCCCTTGTTCTGTCACTACACGACCTTGTAAAAAGTCCCTTTCCAGACTTTTGTAGGCTACCTTTAAGAACTGAAAGTCTTGCTATATGATCTCCCTGGACCCTTCTATTCTCCAGGGTGAACAAGCCCAACTCTCTCAGCCTGTCTTCATAGGAGAAGTGCTCCAGCTGTCTTCATGGTCCTCCTCTGGATTCACTGGAGCAGGTCCATATCCCTCTTGGTTTTTAGAGGCCCAAGAGTAATCTAACTGGACAACCAAAACTTGGCTTACATACTCCAAAACCAAGTACTGGGACATTATGCTGATGAACTGTGGAATGGTTAGAGAAGAAAAATACATCACCTTTAGGATCATACTGGTTTGTGAAGAGCCACTAAAGCATGCTCTGCACAAAGTGCTCGCACCTATGGGCTGGGCTTGAAATTACACTATTGGCACATCCTGTTAGGGTTTTTGGAGCTGTTTGGTCACTGGTACCAGGTTCTCTGTTGGTTAAAAAACCACTTTCCCTCATGCCATTCTGTACACAAATGTTTTCTGGCTATGGGAAGGCTGCACTGTCCGCTTCCTCATGTGATCAGCCAGCCATGCCCCCTCCCTGTCAGTCTGAAAATGTTACACCCTAGAGAAAATTTCCCCATATGGAACTGAAGGAGTCTTCTCTACCAACTGACTTCTTCGGAGCAAAAATGGAGGTTAATGCTTTAATAGCACATTTAAGATGACTTAACCTTTCCCTTTCCTTCGCAGAAGAATGCAGGAGAAAACCTGAAATGCTGTGCCAAATCTGAACCAATTCCATTTTTCTTTAAGATTTGAGAAATTACTGCATATAATGTAGATTATATAGGTTTAAGTAACTTCTGTGTTTTGTGTGTCTTTCTGAGCTTTCAGACCGATAGCTTCAAACAGTAAGCATGACAAATTGAGAAGTGCAAAGAACACTGGTGATGAGGATATCAACATCCACTCAGACAAGGCTCTGATGCTGTAAACTGAGTTGTGTAAGCATAAACATAAACATAAACGTAAGGACTTTAACAGAAGCATCAATGATAAATAGTTACTATAGTTTAAAAAATGCTGAGCACATTAAATGCCTGTGAAGTTGGGAAGCCTGTTGAGAGTAGAAACAAAATTTCATTGTATTTCTTTTTGCATGCAGACTTAAATAACTGATTTTCATGCTGTAATTTGATAGGGCACAGTCCTGTGCTGCAGAGAGCAATTTATTAGGAGAGAGATGTCTGAAAAGCATGGCATTAGTTTCTTCTCTAAAACAGTGGCCAAAGGTCTGATTATTATGGAAAACGGCCAGTGCATAAACAATGATGATCTCTGATATCTTAATATGTGGGAGCATTTCTGAGGCTCAATAAGAAATGCATTCCTAAGTCTAGCTGTGAGTGGCTCTACGTCATCTAAACACCTAACCTAAGTGAATTTAACGGTCTGTAATTATGAAAATAAAAGTCATCATTTGTTTTGCCATTTAAAAAGAAAACAGCTTGCAGTTTATCTGCCTGCTTTGGGATGTTTGATTACTTTCTATCTTATAAATATTCTGAGTAATGTGGAAGATATTAAAGCTAAACGGTGGCCTGGCCTTCGCATCTCAGCCTCAGCCCTCTCAGTTTGTGTTTGCACCTGTGCACACAGACACAAATGAGTGGGTCTTCCCCTATTCACATATCACCAAAGAAACCCAGTCATTCAGCACCACTGTGAAAGTAAATTATCTGCCCTCAAAGAATAAGGCAGTTCAGAGAAATTATGAAAAAGTATTAGTTGCTGTTTCAAAGAAACCTTGAGGTTTCATCCAGCTTAGAAACTTCATGTTTCAGGTTATTGGACAGAGGCAGTCTAGTGATGAACATGACTTTCTGACACATGACTTGCAGAACCTGTTTTCACTATTTATTCTTTTGTTATAATACTTTAATAAATATGTAGATTTGCTGTACTAAGCCAGATCCAAAACCTATTATGTCACAGGACCAATGAAGAGATGGTAATGGTCAAGGAAAAGTAACTTGTTAGGAAGGTGAAGAAAATATAAGAATGCTTTGTAATGTTCATTGGGCATCAGTCTCCTTATAGTACAGTTTCTAGGTGAAAGTATTGAATAACATACTTAATCTTGGACTGACGATGTAGGAGCCTGAACCTTACTATATTCAGCAGATGATCAGATAAACTATGAAGTCATACACCTGAAAAGATGACATTGAGACAATGGAAACACCTCCTGAGCACTGGTTTTTGAAAGAATATCCCTAAAGGGAGGATGAAAAGAGTTAAGAGGAACAGATTCCCCTAAAGGAGAAAGTAGAAGACAAAAAGAAACTAGAGCGAGAAAACAGCATTCCTAGGAAATACTGCACAACACGGAGTCTGCCAGGGATTGACAAATACTGTGTGGATTTATTAAAAAGTCATGAGTCTATGACTGACAAAACTACTGCCGAGCTGGTGTTCTGACTCAGGAATTCTGCTTTGCTTCCCAGGCGATCAATAAATATGGATTTGGTTTAGAAATATGATCTGCCTACCTGCATCTTAACAAGTGATTGATAGCCAAGGTTTTTCAAAGGATTAAGTCGCACTTAGAGTAGGGCTTGGCTGGGAGACTAAACTGCTTTGGCACAAACCCATGGAAATACTGTACATGAGGACATATGGCTTTTCAAATCTTCGTAAGAGTTTTTCACCAAAGCCTGTCAACAATTCATTACATGCTGAATCAATATCTTGTTTGTTTACATCCACACTGATGCCAGTGAATGTTCCCAAGCGATGTGGGAGTCTCTGCAGTTAAACTGTTAGAGCAGCCTCTGGCATACCTTTAGCTTGTGCCAACTGGGCATGGTTTGAGGATGAATATGGGCTTGGGACCATTCCCTGTAAGGAGTTCCCACCTCCTGTATTGGAGGACTGAGGTGCTGCAGCAGTATGCACAGGACAGTACTGGTGTCTCAGTCAATGAACAGTTTTGAACCTATTTAAATTACTGGTATATATGTAGTTATCAAGAATTTGAGTAGTTGAAGAAAGGAGAGAGGGATCTGAAAAAATAANTAAGGAGTTCCCACCTCCTGTATTGGAGGACTGAGGTGCTGCAGCAGTATGCACAGGACAGTACTGGTGTCTCAGTCAATGAACAGTTTTGAACCTATTTAAATTACTGGTATATATGTAGTTATCAAGAATTTGAGTAGTTGAAGAAAGGAGAGAGGGATCTGTAAAGAAGAACTAATTTCCTATTTCTCCTGCTCTTTAGTTTTGGTGGAATTGTAATTGGTGTTTTCTCAAGTCTGTGCTATCCACAACCCAAGGGAAGAAGAGCTGTTAATGTTTTCAGTATTCTTTAAACAAAATTGCATGAAACTGGAATGTTAAAGTTACTATTATATATGCAAGGGAGCCAGGGTGAGCACTGCTAAAAAGTGGAACCATCTAATATAAAAATCCAGTGCTTTAGACAATGCTAGGTATTAAAAATACAATTCCTACGCATGCTCAGTTGGCAGTTTAGAAAAGAGCATCTGTTCTTCCTGTTTACATGACCTGTGCTCTGCTGAAGCAGGTGCTTTTGGAAGGAAGGAGAGGAGAGGCCATGGGGATGGAGGCTGGAGAGCTGAAGTAATTTTTCTCAAGACATTTGGCATAAAAAATAGCAAAGTTTAACTCATTATTGTGATAAAACTCCGGTAAAATCCTGTCGTGGTTTAAACCCATCCAACCACGCAGCTC